>JASSUY010028607.1:0-84730 GCA_032466535.1 Forpus xanthops | reverse complement strand
TCCAACAGAGGCAGCTTGATGTGCTTCCTCTCTTCTCAGAGTGGGCAAGAATGATAGATAAAGCCTTAAAGCAGTCAGTGTGTGCCTGCCTCCTTTTGTCTTCCTGTAAAACGGATTGATAATATCACTGATACCATGCCTTTGGTTTGTTTGGTTTGTTTTTTTTTTTCTTAGAAAATCCTTACAGCAGAAAATACTATGAAAAAAGGGGGGAAAGGCACGTCTGTGCTTTGGTATCTTGCAAAGGGGAGATCTCTGCTGTTCCATCGCTTCCCACATTTATCAGGGAGATGTTGCACTGCACTGGATAGAAATGCTACCCCAGAAAACAGTAAAATGTTGCAAGGGAAGTTGCCAATGTCAAAAATATTTTGGCCCCCATTGAATTTCTCTCTGACAAGAACTTAAAGGAACCAGAGTTGACAGGATGATAAATTTCTACTACAGCTTTGAGACTAGAAGTGCAAGTTGGCACACAGCAATCGCACTTCTTAATCAGTTCAAGATGGACTTGAAAGGGGCACCCTGTCTTGGTCTTCCACGTCTTGTGCAGAAAGAACATTTAACATCAAGTATAAATTTCACCTCTGAATACCCAGTAGCAAAACTGGAAGAAAAGGAGCCCCTGGAGTGGCAGAGGAGTAGAATTAGTGACAATCCTGGTGGGAACCAGCACAGCTTTTCAGGACACAACACATTTATGCCATTGGGTGTTAGTGTTGGAGTTGAAGTCCAAATAGGTTAGCTTTTGCTACACCAGACCCAACTGGCCCACACATTATGCCCTTAGAAGCAATATTCTACGCGGAAGCTGCATGTGCAATGCTGATGTATTTGCTGCTAGCCACCACCTGAACTAATGTGCACCAAAAGCAATGGAAATTCTCCTGTTGACTCCAAAACTTGGAGCAGCTTTTAGGAGTTTTCATAGGATAAGTGGCTATGCAGCTCCTCTGTTTGCCGAAGAGACACTAGAAAAAAAATGAAGGTTAATGGCTTCATAATTCACAATCAAAAAGAGACAATTGTGCTCATCTAATCTGCCACCCTGTACAACATAAACAACGGGATTTCTTTAACATCTTTGGTTTTGGACTGTCAATGAGCTGTTCACTTTAACTAAACTCACTGTCTATTTAAAGTCCCATTTCTGGTCTGTCATGCCTCATCCTCAAATTGATTGCTACTCTGGAGCCTACAGTCTCCTCAGGAGCATTTTATAGCTTCCTTTTCCATAATGCTATTGACTAACTTTTGCCCAGAATTCCCAAGACCTCAGAAGACTTCTATATTACATTTTAATTTTGTGCCTTATTGCAGGCTGTTTTCTTATACTTCTGTGTATGAAGATGCAAGCTCCCACACAAAGAAACCCACAGACCACACTAACCTCTTGGATGGGGGAATAAAATCTCCTGTTGTTATGTCCATTTTTGGGAAGCGTGTATGAACTACTAGTAATCTGAGTTCATCCAAAACTATTTTTGAAGTCTCACTGTCAGCATTTTTGTCTCAGCAATATTTCTGCTCTGTACTGAAAGTCACTAAACTAGAACATTAAGCTTTCAAAAAGAGGAATTAGAAATGTTTGTGTTCAGTTCAATGTACTTTTCAAACAGGAATAAAGCTACTAGAGAGAGCTTATCTCCCATCACAAGAAAAGAAGGCATGGATGCATTATACCCTTAGTTTTCTTATCTGTCATTTTAAAGGGTGTTAATTGACAAGTTTGGGGTTGAAATTTTCTACATATCAATCTGCACATTTAATTCTTCTTTAAGTCGTATGTCCATAAAATGCAGCATGACAGCACATTAGTTATTAAGAGCTAATAGCTGCTATTTTTACCTCTGAATAGTGTTGAGTAAACTTAGCCAAGACAACCAGAAGACAAAAGCATACACTTGCCACCAACTTTACACCTCTAAGAAAATGTCTTGTCTTGTGGGTGCCATGGACCCAGGAGTCTTGTTACTAACATGAGAAGGTCAGTTCTTTTCAGTGATCTGAATGGTGATTGTCCAGCAATGTTTGTCGTAACTTGTGTTTTCAAATCTCTTTCTATCCTGAAGAAAGTAACATTTTTATTTTTCACATTTAAATTTTTAAGTAAGCTGTTCACACCAGTTGGTTTACTATTCTCTTTTAAGAAGTCAGAGGTTTACAGGCAGAGAATACTCACTTCCTGAATTTAAACTTTGCAATCACAAGTATAGGAAAATATGATGTGTTTTAAGAGTTACTGAAAATTCTAACAATAAACCAAATCTTTCATAGATACTTCTTTCGAATTCTCTGCATATTTTAGTCAGTCAATGCTGTTAACAATCACTAGCAAGTTCTTACAGTTGTTTTTTGTGTAAGCCTGTGTTACTTACATACGCAGTTCTTGTAATATTCTCCTTCAATGCTAAACAATGATGGTCATGTTCTTCAGCAGAAAGTTCCGAAATGCCAATTTGCAGATCTACTGCAGTTACAAAGAGAAATTCTAGATACTGTAGACAAATCCGTTTTCTTAAGTAACAGTATTTGCTCATGTTATTTTAGCTTACTATTCTCACTTGATAATCATAGAATCATAGAATAGTTAGGGTTGGAAAGGGCCTTAAGATCAATGTGGGTATGTAAATTGTAATGATTAGTAAAACCTCAATAAACTTCAGAGGTTTCTAAAAGAGGCCTCTTCATCCCAATTGTGCATGCTTCTACATTAGTCTGCTGCTACATTTTCATCTGGCACAGGCAGGAAAAAAAAAATCCAAGAATTAATATCTTCTCCTAAAATAAATCTTTGCTTGTAAATATCAAAGATTATTTTCCCATGAAATTGCAAACATTATTTCGCAAAGACCCTGGAAAAGGTAGAAGTAGAGGATGCATGGACATTCCTGTGCATATCCTATAACCACATCTGTCCTTTACTGAAGACTGATCCCTAGGACAAAAAAATATAATATCACCTCTGTATAGGAGCAACATCAGAGGGAAACAACAAGAATGACAAAAATCTAAGCTTATAGGCAACACTTTACTGCTCATAGCATATAACATGCAATTCTAATAAAATCTAAGAAAACAGTCTGGTAGCAATTCAAATAAAAACTAGGAAACATTACATTCTACCAGAATTCTGGTATTATAAGCTTTGTCTAACTAGAAAAAGAAGCTATGGAAGATCATTTGCAACAGATTCAGCTAATTATACGAATTATCATTCTGCTACTTTGATGGTTTTAGCCCACTCTTGGAAAGGTGAATCTACACAGAAAATGAACCAGTCCTGACGAACATCAAGTGGAGAATAAGAGTGATATCTGGGACAATGGTCTCAGTACCTTAGTATATGTGCAATATGCACGGGACTACATTAAAATCCTCTACTCATCTTACTTTCTCCTATTCAAGTTAACCTAAGCTACAAAGAATGATCTATTTGTGAGCAGCAGGAAAGAGCATAGTCCATGCTCTGCCATGAAAGATAGTGAAAAGGCTTGTTGAGAAGTGAATGGAAATTGCTTTCGGAAAGCTTATCCATTAAATATATGTTATTCCTTCTGCAGGAACCTAATGTAATTTACTATTCTCCAACACAATAAGACTTTCTTTTCAAAAATGGGGATGAGACAAACCGGTTAACTGCTTGCTTATTCTAGCTGTACCTTTCAAGGATATTTTATTGCAAATAAGATCTTCCAAACAGAGGTGAAATGAGAACTTGGTTTTGTTTTTCAACAGTTTCACCTTCTAGTTCTATTATTCTTTATATATTTATATTCATTATTCACCAAAATAGATTTGTCTGTTGTACTTGAACATTCTCATTCCTCTGAACTGCAGAGGTAACTAAAAGAAAGAAAGGAGATTGAGAGTTTTCTAAGATGTATTTTTGTTGGCAGTTTGGATTTAAGCCCATGAAATTAGGAAGAGTTCTTAATGCACTTGGCACCTCCTCTTTTCTAATTTTTATATACATATTTTTAACTCTTTTCTTCAGGAATTTTATTCCCAACAGTTGACATTTCACAGCCTAGTGCAGTTGCCATTAAATAATGTTTTATTTCCCTATAGTACAAATGGGCTTTTATTTAACTTTTATGAAAAGTTAAATCCAGCAAGATGCTTACCAAAGGAAGTCCAGTTCAGTTGCCTACACAAGACACTCAGGTCTCTAATGACCAGCATCTGATTCCTTTTACAACTATCAAAATGCATGTAAAACATTAAAATAGACTTTTCATTTTACCTAGAATTGAAGGTAAGATGGATACATAAGTTCTGCAAGATTATATATATAAACCAGGGAAATAAAAAGCAGCCACTAAAAGCTCTGATCTGTTGCTCTTGACAGCAGTAAAAATGTACCAACCATGTTTCTTTCAAACCCATCTCTTTGTAAGCTACTGGCAAAGTGCAGCTCACTTCATTTTAAGACCTGTTCTTGATTCTAATTAAGGAGGAATGTCCTGTGCTCTACTGCTGAAGTGTTTTTCCGATTTCAAACAAATAATAAAGCATTAAACAATTGTGAGCAATCTCAGCTCTTGAAAGCGAATAAAACACAGCTCTTACTTTACAAGTGATTGCTGCTCAGTCTAATTGCAAGTGTAACAAAGTTAAATGACTTCTGTATATCTGTATAATACCACTAGCTGATCCTTTTTCTTTTTAACAGATCCTGAAGGGCAACCCCACTACAGAAGTAAGTTTCCTGTACTTGGAGTAATGGAACCCAGGCCAGGGTGAGCCCAGTACTACCCAATACTTGATTTTCTTTGCTATTTATAAGCATGATTTTTAAAGTGGCATTAATATGACCAATTTTACAGTGACTGAGAATTTGGCCCAATAGCCTTTCCCCTCCCAGGGCTATAGCTGTCAAGATTTCGAGTAATGGAATCCAGTAGCATGAAATAGTAAATTTATTTTGCTTAGGCGCGCACACAGGCACTCACACACATGGGATCATCATAATTTCCTATGACATTTAAGAGAAGAAAAACTCTTATACATAATATTCTAAAGGTTGAACATTTGGCTACCATTTTTTTCCAAAATAACTATTAAAGTTGTAATCGAAAGTGTTCCAGGCCACAGGGTTGGGTGGTTAAATTACACGCTGAGGGGGAGATGGGCTGTGAACATTCAATGTAAGCTTTATTCTCTCCAAAAATTGTTTCATTAAGGAAAACCTAAGACAGGCTACTCAATTTTATAAGAAAGTGCCTTTTTTTCTATTGAACTGACCATTTTGGAAACTCAAAGGCTTCCAAGTATACTATTAATTTTTTACAATGTCAGCATGCTTTTTATAAACTGTTGGGGGGTAAGGGGTCTGAATTTTAACAGACGTCCGTTTTGGAAATATTTTACACTCCAGAGGAAAGATTTTGCTTTCCCTGAAGTAGGGAACAGTATCATATTTAAGCCATATGATCTATTTTAAAAAATGCCATAAATATAGAACAAGCCCTTTCCAAATTGTTCACATTATAAACAGTGCCTAGCAAGAGCTGCAGCAAAGGGGTTTGTTTGCTTTTGCTCTTAAAGGAGATTTCTTGCATGCATTTTCTCTGCAAGCATCAGGGTGAAGGCTTAGCACTGCTTCAGCTTCATTGGGGCTAGGCATATCTCTCTTCTTGTGGCTACTTCCTGTCTAAGTGATCCAAATGCCACTGAAGCCAGTAGCTACTCCTCCAGTAAGGATAATAAGCTTTTTATTAAACCATTTAAATAGATGTACAATGAGGGTAGATGCTCCAGCATTCAGTGATATAGGAGGAATCGAGTCCCATTAGGACTGATTGTGTTTATTTGGTCCCATTTCTGTAGTATCACAGTTGCCTGCCGTAGTGCATCACCAAAATGGTCAAAACATGGTTTTGAATTGCTTCCTCCCTGTCTCAACCTGAAGTGAGGTAACTAACGGTTAAGCTTACTAAACAGTTAAGTTTGAAAGGTCATGGTTTAAAAACCCACTCCATTATAACTGAAATTGAAACATGAGAACTGTCATGCCCTTCAAAAATCACTGCGTCTTTCAAGAAGAGTTTTTCCCATCTCATCCATAAAATATTCTATACTTTCAACCTTGAATGTTTCAAAGAAAATGTTTTAATGCTGTGTTACAAATAAGCTACAGCTATTTCCTTTTTTAATTTTGTTACTTTTTAAATTGGTCTGCTGGTACCAAAGATCTTAGAGCCAGATATAGCCATTCTTTCCTTACTGTTCCCACCATCTCAAAACCAGATTAAAACATGTTCTCAGTGCATCTGCAGCACAGAGAGCATGAGCTGCAAGGAGTGTGTCCAGCAGGAAGGACCAGCTCAGGCACTGTGTGGGTGAGTGGTGCAGCTCTGCCAGGCTGCCTCCAAGAGCTGCCAGGTTTTAGACCACCCGCTCGCATGTTCCTTCCTCCCTTACCCTGGTTTAACAAGGAGGCAAGACCTTCCCTTTGAAACAGAACTTCTTTCCAGGATTTTCTGTTTTCCTTTTAGTTTATTTATTTTATTTAGAGGTGGCATATAAAAGGCACAACCTGGCAAAGGATAGAACGGAAGAATACAGTAGCTCTCCAGAGAAATCACTTACAGGCCTGGGATTTTTCTCTAGGAACTCAAAGGAATTAATCTCCTCCTTTCACATAAACAAGCCTTATGCACAGCCTAGGTAATAACATAATTGCAACCACACTTCACATACATATTACCATCTGCCCTTCTGTGTTCTGACAGCAAACTTACATGAAAAAAGATGATTAGCAGAGAAAGAAAACGTATCAGTGAAGAATGTGTGTTTCCTTATTGGAGAGCTTAAGGTCCTCTCATACTGCCTTATTCCAGTACATACAGAGCTATAAAACACAGATATGTTCACAGGATATTAAATATCAAAGTGCTGATGTCAGCAAGCCAACAAAAATGCAAAGGACAACATGCAGAAGTGTTACTGGAGTTACCCACTGTAAAGTATTCATTTTATCATAAATTTTAAAGTTAACCAAAAAAAACCTGTTGATAGGGTAAACACATAAATTGCTAGATTAAGCAAATCATGTTAGTCCCATACATTCTGTTCCCATAAGAAACAATTTCTTAGCACCATCAGCTGGAAATACAGCTGAGTCTTGACATATTTACAATAAGCACCGACACCCTTCATTGTTCTTCATCACTTTGCTAAAAACTTCTATATTTCCTAATGTTCACCAGGCCCAGTTAGGCATGAAGACAAGAAACCAGTTATATACACACACACACAGACACACACACACATACATATAAAGCATGCAAACATTTAATCAGTAACCTTCAGACTCTGAAATTTCTTTCAGGTGAATTTACCAGCTACACTCTTCCCTCATTCCTAGGGAAACAGCAAAAACCTCTGCCTCTGACATCAACAACTTGTTTTGTTGTTGATCAACATCATCAACAACTATTAATCTAAACCTTGAAAGATCTCATAAATACTGCTCTTACATCGACAGGTATGTCACCAGTAATTGTCACTAAGGAGTTTGTGAATGTGTGTGTATGAATATGTATGAAACAGAGACAGACAATGTGCATGCAGCCTTTTCAGAACAAACAAACTGGGAATCCTGGCATTTTTAATCCCTGAAGTCTGTGCAATGCACAAGGAGTGACCTGTGGGCGATTTGATGTAGAAACATCACATTCCTCACT
The DNA here is from genome assembly GCA_032466535.1 of Forpus xanthops. Lineage (NCBI taxonomy): Eukaryota > Metazoa > Chordata > Aves > Psittaciformes > Psittacidae > Forpus > Forpus xanthops. The sequence goes on along the minus strand of JASSUY010028607.1, from coordinate 77,039 downwards.
CTTTCCTAGAAAAACCCTGCCAAAAAACTTAGTAAATGGTGCAGAACAGTTTTTTTTACAACTGGGCCCCAGGGAGTCACAAGTAAGAAACAGAGACAAAATAAAGCAGAAAGCATTCATACACTGCATGTTCAAAAGTGCATTTATAAATAATAAGAAAGGAAGGAGGGTGTGGGGAGAGAGGTTTACAGTTTGGTCATTTTATTCCTTGAGTGCCATTAAATGTTCTAGGCTGCATGTATCATGCCAAGTGTTTCATGTCCTTTCTACAGCTTTGCTGAACATTCCTGCCAGATCCTCCCAAACCCAAGCCTGCTGACTCTTCCAGGTAAGAAATAACATTCAAGAAGGTGTTAGTGATGTGGGCACTGCAACACAGGATCTGTACAGAAAGGGCTTCCCTTCTCTGCTCAGTGCTGAAGCAGTCAAAGCGTTTGGCTTCTATGGAAGTTTAGGGGCCTGTTCCTCAAATTCGATGGTCTGGCTTTAAGCTTGCCAGGAGCTTAGGGTTCCTGCACCCAAAGGAAGACCAATGTGATCAGTCTGGATGGGGAAGATTGCAAGGTCAACTCCTGTTGTATAGCACACACATCCTTAGCATTCCTTTTCTTTCTTACACAGGGACATGGGAACAGTGAGGAACCCTGCCATGGTCTGTATGGAGTACTTTACATCTTACCACAGTGTTTATGAAGTCTTCCTCTCTTTGAGGGTCTATTGAAAACACACTCTACAAAGCTGCAAATCTTGACATTGACCTGGAGCTAGGATGCCTCTTATATATCATTTTGTCTTTGAATTTCTTGGGTTTCTGTTCACTTAGCATTATCCCTCCTGATTTCTCTTTAACATGGGGAAAGCATATCACAGTCACTCTGCAGGTAAATGCAGTAAATGCAGTTCTCTCGCAAGCAGTAAATGAAGTTCTCTCATAAGCAAGAGCTAAACAGGACAATTCCAGAACTGGTCCCAGAGTCACTTCTGCTATATACCTTTCAAAACACGTTGTGATGGTCTTGTTACTTCCCTTAAACAGTTGGACATCGTTACTAAATGACCTCTCTCTATACAAACTTCTTAATGTTTCCTGATGAGCCATCTTTTCTTTGTTGCTTTAACTTTCTTCCACATCTTGATCTCTTGTATGCACCTCCTTTATCTATAGCAACTTAAGTTTTAAATATACCTTTAATGATACTACTGTAACCAATGGGGCGTGAGACTGACATCTTCTGGATATCAAAACATGTAAACCCCACTTTTCATTATCACTATGTTGGGCATGTTTACCTAAGAAATAAGGAAAGTGCTTGCTCTAAATTCCTGTCTCTAACCAAGGTTTGTCCACAGAGGGAAATAATCGAAGTCTTTGTTTTTAATTGCAAATACATACCATGCTTTCAAATTGGCTTCTTTATTTAGTAACTGGTTTGACTATTTAGGTAGTTTCCTTGCTTCCCCTTTCCTCAGCAGGAGACAATATGGCTCTCTTAGCCCCTAAGAAACTGAAGATCTTTTGTGTTTCTGTATTTATCTTGAATATCTATGACTTTGTAGCAGTTGCTTTTTCTCCATATGAGAAGTCTGTATTTCAAGGGTAGTATCTTGGAAAAGACATGGGGTGAATGACAAATAAAAACTCAAGTGAGAAGAAAAGAGCATGGTGCTTATGCTGCCTGAACTTTCCCTCGCCTTCTCCAGCCCCCTCCAAATCAAACCCCCCACTGAAATGCAAAGTTTGACATGAAGCATATGTGAAACCAATAACTTGTCTGAAGAATCAATGTCTTTATGCTACCCTTTCAAATACTTTAGATAAATCAGTCAAACAAATAATGAAAATCTAAATTGAACCAGTTGGACAGAGCCTAGAAAAGCTCAGTGTTCCTGGAAGTGCTGAAATAACTTTTCCCCATCAGCCAGCAAAATATATATTAACAAAGAAAAAAACCTAAGCCAAATCTAATTGGGGCAGCAGGGCAACCTTATTTACAGAACATAGATGGTTTTCAAATACTCTCTAAATTGATTTTTCTTTCTAAAGCACTGCTGCTGTTTCAATTAGGCACACATTTAGCTGAAGGCATTTCCATACCAACATTTGGGAGCCAAAAAGAAAAGCCAAGTTCTGCTAATGTATAAAGAAAGAAATGCAAACAAACAAAAAAACAAACACCAACCAACCAACCAACATCAACAAAAGGAAGAATCCTGGGCACCATGTGTACCCAGAACCATGTGTGTGGTGATCCCACACACATGCCAGTAAGCGCAAGCAAACTGAATGTGCTCATTAAGACGCAATAACACTCCATGATGCTACGTGGAGGTTGTATGGCAACCGTGCAGTCTCCAGCAGTAGAGTTTGAATTTGAAGGAAGAATAAACGGAAATTAAAAGATAAGAAAAAAGTAGTTATATTCAGGTTGCAGTCGTATTTGAAAATAGAGACTTAACAATACAGTTTACAGTTAACCTGTTGGCAGAACTGTTGCCATCATTCCCGAAGAAATTTGGAAAGCTGAGGGTGGTCTTGTTGCTAAATTACAGGACTCAGAATCAAGTTCTTCTTTCCAGAAAATGCCAAAGCTTCCCCCTGATCCTCAGCAAGTACTTTAACCTTTCAGCTGCCTTAACCTTTCAGTTTTCTCCCACAAATAATACCTAATCCATTTTAGCCCAGCCTATCCTTATTCTTTTCCAAGAGGGGTTTCTGGTAGTGTGCTCTGAGGGCTCGCACTGAAATGTTTCAGTGAGAACAGCACATAATTATTGATACTGGAGGGGTTGTATTATCTCAACATCGTCCCTTTATGATGCCTGATGGTCCCAGTGTGCAACACTTCAGTGAGAATTTCACCTACATTAAACCCCCATGATCAGATCAAACACAATTCCCATTTCTTAAATGCTGAGCTCCACTGGTGTAAAACTATACAAAAGACAATAAGGTCAATACACTGAAGCTCAAGAAATATACCAGAAGAAAAGGTTTCTTGTGTTAGAAAGTGTGTATTAGCTAAACTTTACGTTTGGAATGCTGGTCTCCTGTGAAACCAGAATATATTTTCCGTATGTCCATGTGTTGGAAGTTTCATAAAATGCTGAGCACATATATTTAAAATAACTCTGACAATGTATTAAAAAGCTCTAAAATATTATGACATGGCCAATTTCCATGCTTTCTAAAATCCATGACATGACACAATATATTTTATGTGTGGAAATATACATCATAAATATTGGCCAATGTCATAATATTTTTAATGTTTTATATGTTGTCAGATCTGCTTTAAGCACAGTATGTGTGCTATACATTTACTGAAACATAACTCAGAGAGATGCAGGAAATCAACTATATTCTTTTTCCATGTGGGTTTATTATATATTTTATGGTTTTGTTGCAACTCACAGTGCAAGGTCTTTTTTATCTTTTTAGTTTCTTTCTCTTTCCTTCTTTCTTGCTTGCTTCTTTGCATACTCTCTTTTTCTTACTTCCCTGCTTTTGCTCACTTTCTGCTGTTTGCACTCTTTCTTCCTTGTTTTTTTCCTCTACGTCTCTTGAATAAGGTAAATATCATTTGAAAAACAAGACCAGACTTTGTAGTTTCCTATTGCTAACTTTTTTCATGTCTGTACATCTGACCCAAGTAACTCCAAGTCCTGGACAGGTATTATTATGTTAACTTGGTCTAACCACTTTAAACCCAAGGAAATAGCTGCCTTTCTTAATGCTCCTGCATCTCGGACTTTCTTAACCTAGCCAGAAGGCCACAGCTCTGCCACAGCACATTCAGCCAAGCCCTGAGATATCACAAGTAGAAGCAGAGCAGCTGAAATCATACAAGAGTAGAAAGTCCTTTTCTTGTGAGTCAATATGAGCAATTTGAGCAAGACGATGAAACCCTTCAAGGCAAAGTCCAGCATCTCAAAGATATCATGTCTCTAAGCTGATGGTTGTCACCTTCCTGGCTTCCAAGAGGCCAGTTTTGGTGTGAACAGGCCAGCTGCTGTTGCAGACACTCTCAGATGACTACCCCAGCAGTCCTACAAAGTGCCCGTATTCCCCTGTGGACCAGACCCACCATCCATTTCAGTGACCAGACATGACTGAACTTTTGTCTCAGTAGCACAATCTTCCACATCCAAAGATGATGCAGAGTGGAAAAGTTTCATCACCACATAATGCTATGAGATAAAATTTATAAGATACCACAAAAAATCCACTTTCTTACATAGACTGAAATCTTGATCAGGCTGAGATGGATAGGAAAATCCTGTCTATCAAAAAGTAAAAGGCTTTACCTCTAGCCTTCTTGTTTACAAGAGATGGCCATGAGTTTCTTCTACAGACACATCCATAAAAACTGCTTAGCTAAGACAAGAGGGAGCAACAAGTAGGTCACACAGATGACTGTTTCAAAATGTTTTAATAGCAAAAGATTATTTATGTAATTAATGATTTTCCTAAGGTGAAAGGGAGTGGTACGGTAGCTGACCAAAAAATAAAAAACCAAACCCCAAAACCCAACCAAAAAAGAATAAGAAAATAACTCAAAATATTTGAAAATATTGTTTCATGGGTTTTATTTTATTTTTACAGGTTTTTCCCTTTCCTTTTTTTATTCTTCCTCCTTTTTCCCTTAGAAATGGAAGGGAAGCTTAATTAAAACAAGTTGCTCTTCAAGTAGCAGAGCTAATGAAACCTTGCTTCCTGTGGGTTTTTGTCCTATATCCCCTGCTGTGATAACCTTAGCTCTCATTCTCATATCCTCTATGACTGCCCCTGCAGTTCCCCAACACAACCACTTAAATTCCCACACTGCCAACAGTCCCTACCATGTTCTTAAAATTCACTCGACACATGAGCTACTGTGTCCCCAGTTCCTTCCTAAACCACTGGCTTCATCAGAGGTTGTAGCAACTTTATCCCTGTGACTGGCAGCAAGCCACATTACTTTAAAACTGGTATTTAATCCTCATTCCAGTACCCTTCCATTAACCTTAGTGTAGGCTTATGTTGCAATGATCCTGGGGTTCAGGGAATAAATACAACTACATTTAACAGTATTCTGCAGTGTTAGACATGCAAAAGAAACATGAGAAACTACTAATGTGAATGAAAATAACAGCAAACACATTCCAGAGTAACACTCCATAAGGTTTCACATCTATACTTGGACCCATTAAATATTTTACTGTGAGAAAACGTTGCAACTGCATTGGCACAGGCAGCCCAGCTTATGATCAAGGCCTTGGGCCTGCTGTAGAAACTACCACTGGATTCCCTGTCAGGGTGAGAAAACCTGGAAAGTAAAGCCTGGGAATTCAGTAGGTGGGCAAGGGGCACTAAATCAACAAAAAGAAAAGTGTTTGTGCCTGCAGAAACAATAATCCAGAGCTGAAGACCCTCTGTGCTCTGCATCTGAAGTTATTTTGTACAGCGACACTCCTGAGAGCACCAAGACATGGACCAGCTCATGCTTGTATGTGTCCTGGTGAGGACAGACCTAGTCCATGCTCATTTAAGAAATGCTGCTAGGATGCCTAGCTCAAATCTGGTACTCTGTTTCTTCCCTCGTGTTTGTTTCTGAAGCACATGCAGCATTGAAGTAACCCCATCAGGATGGCTTTTTCCTCAGAAATGATAGGTTCCAGTTTCAAATAGCCCAGGATAGAGTGTGAAACTGAGTGCAAACGGTCATCCCTTTCTGAAACCCAGCCCTCTTCAAGTGCTTCCCCTCTGTTACCCAAAAAGCAAATACACCAGCAGGCATTAGTCACTTGTGGAATGCTCTGGATGGGATGGAGGGTGCCTGAGAAGTATCAGCCCTAGCATCTGAAGTGTGACCACCCAGTGTTTTGCAAGTCACTGGAGGCAGGCTTTGCAAATGCTCTGAGCAGATGTCAGCTCTTCCTCTCTGCCTGCATTTGAAGGCAGCCCAGAGACTATGAATCCCGTTGATATGGAGCCTGCAGGCCCTGCAGACACACAGGGAACATGGAAGTAAACTGAGACTGTGCTGATGAGCTTCTCCAGTGCTCAGAAGCATAGTCAGGACAAGCTCAACATCTTTCTGGGAAAGCCCTCATAGCTATCCCATGTGAAATAACCTTCTCCAAGTATAACTGAGCTCCTTCCATCACTAAGCAGCGGTCCAATGCAGGGACCTGAGGAGAGTGTTGCCAAAATGAATCTACAGAGTACTTCCCAGCCTTAACTGACCTTATTCAAGTATAAAAGCCAGTAGATCATTCAGCAGATGCCTGCTCAGAGTAGAGCTCAGCTCCATCTCCACAGCTGTGAAGAGCATTAGAAGTGCAGTCTCAGTGTGATGCACTTGGTTTCCAGTATTTCTACTCTAGCCAATAAATCCCAGCACCTGTGGCACTTCATGGCTAACCTGGATACACAGCTAACAGCCACCCCCCTTCTAGGGGAGGTGAGACGTACATATTCCAAAGATCACAAATCAATAGAAAAAGATACCTGATTTTGACTAATGTACTAGTAGCCATCAAATTAGAATATAGGTCCTCGTTGCTTACCTTCTTTCCATTAATCTATTTCACTCCACTTTATGATTTTGAGCTACCATTTCCTGAGCCAAAAGTTACTCCAGTCAAGCTAGAAAAACAAAGTATGCACAGCAAATATGTGAAAGAGTGCATTTGTTAATGCATTTCCCTTCTTCTTTCAGAAACACACTCTTAGAATGTATGCCTACATCAGGGGGGTTGGAACTTGATGATCTTAAGGTCCTTTCCAACCCTAACTATTCTATGATTCTATGAGTGTGGTCCAGTAATTCCAAAACTGGATGGAGAAAGAAAAAGACAGTGAACAGTTTTATTCTAGGACATGGTCATGGAAAAAGGGAAGAAGAATGGAAATAAAAGAATCAACATATCTAAGAAATACTAAATGCAATCACTTGAAATGTTCAGAACGGCACAAAAGAGAGCTCTGCTGAAAACAGTACGCTGAAACATGAAGCAAAACTGGTGCCATCAACCAACAGCATTAATAATTTCTGAGAATAGCTGTGGAACCTCTCACAATGCTTATCACTCAACATTAAGCCAACCAAAGCAAATGTACAGAAATGCAGGGGGGGACAGCAAAATGCTGTTTGAATTTCTTTTCAGGAGGAACTTTGTCATAAGCCTTGCTAGGAAGTGATTTCTTCTTCTTTTTCTTCAGGGAAAGACAAGATTTTGATGATGTTTGTAAGAGATGATGTTTGTAAGATCTTTGGCTCGGACATTTTGTATCACATAGGTTAACTGAAGACACTTGAACCTGAAATATAATTCATTGTTCCAGAAGTAGCACTCTAGCTAAAAATGGTCCCTTTACACACATGGAGAATATTTCATTGTTTTCTAATAATAAAATCCATGGACAGATAACTGTGAACAATGTGTAGTACAATAGGTTCTTTAAAAGACTAGGTTTCCCAACATAGCTGCTTGCTATACAATAGAGAGAGACAACATGAAGACCGCCAACATCAACTTATGCCGCTAGGAGTGAAAGGAGGGAAACAGTCTACCATTATGTCAGCCATTTCAGCTTGGCTGGGATCAGAGCCTCAGAGGGGTGCCTTGCTCTGCACGGGATAAATGCACCGCTCCTGACAGCACAGAGCAAAACAGAGGAAAACCACAGAACTCAGATAATTGCACTTGAAAAGAGAGGGATTGCAAGCAACCTGTGTACACAGTTCAGGGGTCTGATCCCTCCATGCTCTCCCCAGGTAGTTTGAGAGAGCAGGAACAATTACAGCTTCAGTGAGAGACAGCAGGCAAAGGGGCAAGAGAGGGACTGCCAAAAATAACCCTCCGTAAGCTGCAGAAGCAGTGATTGAGAAAACAGAGTCAGGGCTCTACACATAATGCCACATGTATGAATCCCAGAGCAGTGAGTGTTGACTTCAAACTGCAGAGCTTTTTCTGTGCAGGGGGAGAAACCCCACTACCTCTTAGTTCTGGTATAACTATACTTCCACTTGCCACATCTTATATCCTGCCATAATTGTGTCCCAGTGAGCCATGCCCGTACTGCATATGTACTTCCCAGACTGCCCATATGCTTCTTAAGTGGTGAGCTCATCTAGATCAGCCCTCTCATTTCCCTCCTGCAGAAACTATTCATGGCCATTCTATTTCTATTCTGACCAGATCACTGATGCTCCACAGGACTTTGTGGAGCCAACCCTACCGAGATAATTGTCAGATTTAGAACTGGGTAAGAAAAGCTTTTCCCAAAAATATTTATTTGGTTGAAAGAATCCAAGAGATTCTCAGATTCTTGAGAACAGCAGGTGATTGTTTTTGCCAACATGTACCCTCAGCTCTTATGGCATCTTTTTATATAGCTGTAGGCACCAAGCACATTAACCTCTCTGAGGCCATGCTAGGTTTGGGCCACATCAGGCTGACAAAAGCTGACATGCAGATGTGAAGGTGAACTCAAACCATCTTAAAAGTCATGTACAAGTTCATTCATAGCCAGAAGTACTCGGCACACATGGTGGTGGAACAAAATGTCAGAGTTTCTCATGGCCAAATTTCCAAGAGCTCTGTTTCCACTGCAGAAGCCAGATTCTTGAAACATTTTCTAGATCTTTAAATAATAGGTTTCTGAAATAAATTTATTGTTTTAAAATAATACTTCTATACGACTCAACCCAAGCGGCTGAGCTCACTTGACAGCATGGCCACAAGCTTAAAAATCCAGAGAGGCGCAAGGACCTCCTTCTGAGAAGTCACAGATAAAATGCGCTGGTTCAGATCCCTTGAGAATTGGGTCTGAAAAGGTGAAAGAAGCTCAGGTCTTTCAAATACAGCATGTTTCAGAGGTGATCACCAAATAATTCTAAGCCTCTCTGATTCAAAGCAGTATGTAAGTCTGTATTCAGGATTTTCCCAAAAGTTCATTTTTTGTGGAGGTCAGCAGCATTTCATCTGGATGTGTAAAAGGTGTAAGTAGAATTGATTTATACTGTCAAATGTTGATGGCAGCATGAAGTGTAATGAAGGAGGCTTAGAATAGAGTCTTTATCCCACTCCAAGAGCTGCAGGAGACTGTGCTCTATGAGAGTTTGAGCTGCTCAGATAAATGTATCTACCAAAAGCAGGACAAGATTCAGCAAAAGGCTTACCTGCTGCAAAATCTTCATCACAGGCACATAAATGTAAGAGATAGCATGTTTGTGTCCAGAGTATGGAAGAGAGTATGACTGTGACCAGTCACAAGGGAGAAGATACCGGAGCTCTTGTCCTCAGATGGCACCTATTATCATATGAACTGGAACAGAGGGGGACCATCCCCTTCCTTGCAGAGTAAAAGGAAAAAGATAATCGGATATCTCACCATACAGTGTTGTGTGTGAGGAAGATAACTGATAGTATCTAATTAAAACCTTTTAAAATGGAGTGATAGGTGGGTTTTGAAGGATGTCTGTTCCAAAAGACTGAAACATATTGTTTGAGGTGGCCCAGTGGGACATAGCTATGAACTATGGAACAAAGGCACAGGAAGGAAAATTTAAGATAACTGTCAGGGAAAACTTCCTAATGGCGTGATATACAGCCTAATAATGTGGAATAATCTTCTAAGAGAAGAGGTGGAAGCCCAGTTGAATGAGTAATTTTAAATTAGACTGTAGGAAACAATTCAGTGCTGGCAAGTGGTATGGACAAGATGACCTCATCAGCCTTTTCCATCTCAGATTTCTATGGTTCTGAGGACAGAGGACAATAATGCACAGAATCAGTCCCAGAGAGAGTTGCAATGGGATAAATGGGATTGGCTATTGGAAGGTGTAGATTGCAAAAGAGACTGTGAATGAGGAAAAGTAGATGTGAGGAGAGATGAAGTCATCGATGTGCTTAGAATGCAGACTTGGAGGCAACGGTAGTCAAAGTCCTGGGCAAGGTATATAAAGTCAGAACAGCCCAGCTTCAGAGGTAAAAGAGAGCAGAGCCTGAGGTAGGGAGGGTAAGTGGAATACATTTTCATTTAGCAGGTTCCAGGTGGCTCACACTCATTACAAGCCATCAAATCAGGGCAGAGCCATTTTTAATACTAAAAGAATTCAAGGATGATGCCCAGGTTTTTTAGAAAGATAGCAATACAGGTATTGCTCTTCTGCTTCACAGCCACACACATCTGCTTGGATCACCCGCAATTGCAACAACAAAGGAAGTCTCTACTCATTTGAGCTGGAGGGCTCAGGCTCTATGGATTTATCTTCAGAGCCAATGCCTTCTTTGACTGCTTCCTCAGTCAGTAATGAGCAGTTAACATATGGGTTTCCTTTGCCCATAGCACACATAAACCCAGATCTTTAATGCTTATTGGAGAATAAAGCAGTGCAAGGAAGACTAAAATCCAGAATTCTGTTTGATCCTGCACAGGTAATTAACTAACTATACAATTACTTTCTATTTGGAAGCTGGAAATAAACAGCAGCTTCATAAATAGCAAGACTCTTCAAATTGTAATGATGGAACTCAAAATATAATGCATTTCAGCCATTTGGAACAGGGTTGGGAGTGATCTGTCTGTCATTTTTGCAAGGTGATTTATGGTTTATGATTACTTGACCTCATGTTAAGACAGCGCCCAAACTGTATTTGTGATTTGTGCTGTATGACAAGTCCTTAGGTTCTGCTTGTTAACTGGGTGCCTGGAACTTCTTGAGCAATGGGGTTTGAAATGGCATGTCACAGACTCCACTGTGCAAAGTTAATGAAGATTCCAAACTGCATTGGAGTTTTTACAAATACATGTTGAATTTTGAAGTATTTGCAGAAAACAAATATTGCGGGCCTCCCCATTATGCGAACAGCAGTTGATCAAAGATCAAAAGTTAATTATTTCTACATCAACTAATTTCTTCAACCAGTTTCAAGACATAAGAAACAGCCAGTTCCTCATTCACCAAGTGATACATCCATCGTATACATTACTCTCCAATTTAGAGACAAGGATGCTGTCTGAGACAGTGTCAAATGCCTTACACAAGTCCAGGCAGATGGTGTCAATTGCTCTTTCCTTATTCACCAGCGCCATGGCCTCATCACAGAAGGCCACCAAATTGGTCAAGCATGATTTGCCCTTACTGAAGCCAATTTGGCTGTCACTGAGCACCCCCTTTATTGTCCATGTACCTTGTTCAGCAGTAGCAGTCATTTTTCTCCTTCTTAGTAGCTGGTGCAGCACTATGTTTTTGACTTTCAGCCTGGAAACACTGCTGATAACACTGACATTTTCAGTTGCTGCTCAGTAGTATTTACCCTGGCCAAGGACTTTCTGAGTTTCATGCTCTGCCAGGGAGGAAGCCTGAAGGAAGCAGAGATAGGACACCTGACCCAAATTAACCAAAGAGGTATTCCATACAACAGCACGTCATGTCCAGTATATAAACTGGGGGCAGTTACCCAGAAGGGTTAGATCACTGCTCGGGTCAGGCTGAGGTTCTTGTTTGATTGTACTTTATGGAAATGACTTGTAGTACAACAGAAACATTGATCATGAAAGTGAGCTGGTTTGCATTCCCAGTGTGGTCATCACCTCTATAGTTTGGGAGGTATATAATAGGAGAGTTTAGCAATTACACATCCTTTTTCCTCTCCTTGGGTGGTCAATCTGTGAAGGAGATATTCCCTTATCTTCCCACACACCCCCCCCCAGACTGTTTACAGCATCATTTGAGAGTTCTGAACATTTTAAATGGCCCTTAGGCATCCTTGAGACCTGACAGCTGATTGTGATGGGGAACACCATGTTGGCACACATACAGAGTGTGTTTTACCCACAATCATTTTGTCTGATCTGGAGAGTTAAGCAGAGTCAGGTTTGGGCTATCAGCCCCAGCGACAGATACTGCAGTCACTCCAACCACAGTGATAATCACTGCAGCTAAACCAGGGGGCCAATTCGTGTCAATACTGATTGCCCCTGTACACAAGGAGAAAAGCAAAAAAAAAAAAAAAAAGATAAGAAAGATGAAGAAACAAGGTGAAGAAGCAACGGCAATGCACTTACTACCCGGGACAACATCTGATCAGCAGTCATCATCACATGAATCAGAGGAAGAAGAAGTGGTGACTTCCCAACCTCAGACCTCAACCAAGTTTTGGAATATGTGAAAAGATTTTACCCATCAACCAGGGAAGCACATCATCACCTGGTTGCCCCGATGCTGGGACAATGGGGATGATGATCACAAGCTAGAAGGTAGGGAAGCCAAGCAGCTGGGATCACATGCTAGGAAAGGGAGAATCAACAAAGCAATTGCAAGAGAGAAAGAGTCCTTCAGCCATTGGAGGCGGCTCTTGGCAGCTGTGAAAGAAAGGTTTCCATACAAGGACAACATTATGAGTTGCTTGGCCAAGTGGATTACTCTAGAGAAAGGCATCCAGTCTCTGAGGGAATCAGCCATTGTATAGATGATCTATCACATCAAGCTGAATAATGGGGATATACCCATAGATCCAGATGAAGTTGAATGTACACAACTCATGTGGCGGAAATTTACACAGAATACACTGTCATCACATGTCCATTCATTGGCAACAGTAACCTGGAATGACAAAGTAACGTTAACAGTGGATGAAATGATTCATAAACTCCAAGAGTTCGAAGACAATCTCACCCCCTCCATCATTTCAGCTGTGTAAAAACTGTCCCAGGAGTTCAAACAACTGAGAGACAATTGAATTGAAGTGGAGAACAAAGGTCAAGGATGATCATCCCTTGAAAGCTGCAGCTTCAGCCTCTTGTGAGCACGTTCCCAGATGGAGTGGAAGAGCTGAGTTTGCTCCAGCTCCTGTAATAAAGACTAATCCCTTTCTACAAGACTGAAGTGTCCAATGTTGTGATGACTATTAGAGGGGCCCTGCCTTCAGCCAGGCAGAGGGACAATTGGATGTACTGGACTGTGTGGATCAGATGACCTGGCACAACAGTCCCACAGAAGTGTAAGGCTCTAGTCGATATGAGTGCACAGTGTACCCTGATGCCATCAAGCTGACAAAGGGTGGAACTGAGTTCTATTTCTGGAGTGACAGGAGGATCCCAAGAGTTGACTGTACTGGAGGCTGAAATCAGCCTGACTGGGAGGAAATGGCAAAAGCACCCCACTGTGACTGGTCCAGAGGCTCCATGCATCCTTGGCATAGACTACTTCATAAGAGGGTACTTCAAAGTCCCAAAAGGGTACCGATTGGCTTTTGGTATTGCTGCTTTGCAGACAGAGGAAATTGAGCAGCTGTCCACCTCACCTGGTCTCTCAGAGGATCCTTCTGTTGTGGGGTTGCTGAAGGTTGAAGAACAAGTGCCAATCATGACCACAACAGTGCACCGGCTGCAATATCGCACCAACCGAAGACTCGCTGATTCCCATCCATAAGCTGATCCGCAGATTGGAGAGTCCAGGAGTGATCAGTAGGACCCGCTCACCCTTTAATAGCCCCATATGACCACTGCGAAAGTCTAACAGGGAGTGGAGACTAACAGTAGACTATCGTGGCCTGAATGAAGTCACACCATCCTTGACTGCTGCTATACTGGACATGCTAGAACTTCAGTATGAACTGGAGTCAAAGCAGGCAAGTGGTATGCCACGATTGATATTGCCAATGCATTTTTCTCAATTCCTTTGGCAGCAGAGCGCAGGCCACAGTTTGCTTTTACTTGGAGGGGCGTGCAGTACATTTGGAACTGACAGCCCCAGGAATGGAAACACAGTCCTACCATCTGCCATGGACTGATCCAGACTGCACTGGAACAGGGGCAAACTCCAGAACACCTGTAATACACTGATGACATTATTGTGTAAGGCGATACAGTGGAAGAAGTCTTTGAGAAAGTGAGGAAAACAAACAAAATCCTGCTGAAAGCCAGTTTTGCCATGAAAAACAGTAAGGTCAAGGGACCTGCATAGGAGTTTCAATTTTTGGGAATAAAATGGGAAGATGGATGTTGCCAGATCCCCACAGATGTGATCAACAAGATAACAGCAATGTCTGCACCAACAAAGAAAGAAACACAAGTTTTCTTGGGTGCTGTGGGGTTCTGGAGAATGCACATCCCCAGTTACAGTTTGACTGTAAGCCCTGTCATGTGACCCAGAAGAAGAATGATTTTAAATGGGACCCTGAACAACAACAAGCCATTGAACAAATTAAATGAGAGACAGTTCATGCAGTAGCCCTCGGATCAGTCCACACCGGGCCAGATGTGAAAAATACACTTTACACCATAGCTGGGGAGAATGGTCCTACCTGGAGCCTCTGGCAGAAAGCTCCAGAGAAGACACAAGGTTGACCCCTTGGGTTTTGGAGTCAGGGATAGAGAGGATCTGAGGCCAGGTATACCCCAACTGAAAAAGAGGTACTAGCAGCCTGTGAAGGGGTTTGAGCTGCTTCAGAAGTGATTGGCACTGAAGCACAGCTCCTCCTGGCACCCCAGCTGCCTGTGCTGGGTTGGATGTTCAAAGGAAGGGTCTCCTCTACACATCATGCATACCGTAGAAGGGGACAAAGTTCCTGTGGCGCACATAAAGAATTTGCTGGGGAAAACAGTCTGGGTTATTCCTGCTTCAGGTGCACGAGTGGGTTTGCTTTTGCTCAGGGACCTGCATATACTTGGTGGGTAATGCAGGAAGATGGAGTAGTACAACGTGTACCTCCAGGGGATTTGATTTTAGGGGAAAACAGCCAGTGAACTCAATTGTATGCTGGTGCCTGCTATGTAGCACTTTTATAGCCCACCAGCTACATGTTTTCAGGTCACCAGTGGCTGGCCATGACTTCTCTCCAACCATCATCCCAACAAGGAATGAACTTTAATGAACCAGACAAGTTCTGCAGTAAAGGAACCATCAGCATCAGCAAACAACAATCCAACACTGCATACAGCCTCTCTACTGAAAGACTGTTACAAGACATGGAGCCTGACAACATGGACAGGATGGACTCAGCAGCTTTATAGGGATTGGCCCATGCACTAAGGAATGATCTTTTTTTCTCTCTCTCTCTGTGGATGTATATTTATATGTGTCTATATATATAAGAGTGATGGTATATTGAAAATGTGGGATCTGAGCATGATGTGAATGGTATGGAATAAGGGGTGGATACTGCCCTGGGTTCAGCAGTAGCTGTCATTTTTCTCCTTCTCAGTAGCTGGTGCAGTGCTATGGTTTTGACTTTCAGCCTGGGAACAGCGCTGAAAACATTGATGCTTTCAGTTGCTGCTCAGTAATGTTTACTCTGACCAAGGACTTGCTGAGCCTCATGCTCTGCCAGGGAGAAGGGGAAGCTGAGAGGAAGCAGAGACAGGACACCTGTCCCAAACTGACCAAGGAGGTATTCCACACCACAGCACATCATGTCCAGTTTATAAACTAGGGGCAGTTACCCAGAAGGGTTAGATCACTGCTCGGGTTGGGCTGGGTATCAGTCGGCAGGTGGTGAGTGGTTGTATACTCTTCCCTTACTACTTCCCTTACCATTATTATTATTATTGGTGGTAGCAGCAGTGGTTTGTGTTATACCTTAGTTACTGTACTGTTCTTATCTCAATCCATGGGAATTACATTCTTTCAATTCTCCTCTCCCTCCCTCCAGGAGGGGAGGAGGAAGGGGAGAGAGTGAGCAAAGCAGTTCCGTCGCTGCGTTGCTGACTGGGCTTAACCCATGACACACCTTAACACAGTTTCCAGGAGGATCTGCTCCATGAACTTTCTGGTCACTAAGGTGAGACTGACTAGCCTGTAATTAGCCAGATTTTCCTTGTTTCTCCTTTTAGAAATGGGGGTTATATTTCCTCTTTTTGAAAACAGGGGTTGTATTTTCCGTTTTCCATTCATCAGGAACTTCAGACAGGCATTACTTCGTACATGTGATAGATAATGGCTTGGCAGTTATGGGAAAGTTTTCTAACACAGGAAAGGTTTTCCTTTAACTTATATCATCCAAGATAAGAGATAGGAAGTCAGTTCACAGGAAAAGCATGGGAAGGAAACTTAATTCAGGGAGACTACCTTTACTGTACTTATTTTGTGTTTCTCCTTATAAATACCATGATAATTACAAGTTTTATCAGCTTAAGCACAATAAAAAGCATGAGATTCAAAGCTTAAGGTATATGGCAATGGGCCTGAGAATAACCATCAGCAGTTACAGACTGTATCACCAGTAACACTTCATAAACAGTTATTACAGAGAAATTTAACATAAAAGAGCAAATCTGTCTCTGCAATCCCTTGCTCAAAACAGTAGCTGGAATTTAGAGCCAAGGCCCAATTAGCAGCAATTACAGCTATTCATTCCCAAAGGAAAACCAAGAAAAACACCTTTAACGCATAAATTACAAATACTGTCATATGCATAAAAATACTAGCATTTCTGTGCTATAATATAAAACAGAATATACAATTTCTGTAATATAGTTTTTCTCTTAGGCTTGAGTACATCTTAGAAGCTAGCAAATCCACTTGCTATTAAGTAACTTTTCAGATGTTATATACTCATCCTTCAGTCATTGAATCACGTATTACCACTTTGCTATTTACTATTGTTGGTTTTGTTGATTGTCACTATGAATTACCTTTATTTGCTACTATAAATGGGGATAAAAACTGACCAGCCTATTGCAATAAAGTCAGATAAAGTCTCTCCAGTCATTCTCCAACATAACCACAGAAATATTATGTTACAAACTTTCCCTTAAATAAGTAACATAACTTTTGAGGGCACTTATAAGAGGGAAAGTTGCTGCCATCAATAGAGTTTGAAATACCTGTTTCTGAAAATGCATTCTAAAAGGATATATAATAAAGCAGGGCATCATCAGGCAAAAACCTGAAAAGGGGAGTTAGAAGGGGAACCAAAAAGTAGATGTTATCCTATAATATCAATGACTGAGTAAAAATTAAAAAGGTATAATATAAAAAAGCAAAACAAAAAATTATTGTCTGCAAGAAATGAGCATATGTTAAACAGTGCCTGAAGTTCAAAGAATTTTTGCTGGGTTTTATATATCATTTCATAAATATACATATGGTTGTCTCCTATGGTATTACTTGAAAAACAAAAAATCAATTTCATAATGAGTCATCTTGAAATACATCCTAGGTGAGCATAGGAAAGAATTCATTTCACTGTTAGACAACACTAGCAGAAATGCACTTTCATTTTTCCTAAAATTTCCTTGAGCTATGATTTTCTACAACGTTTTCTCTGTTTTACACCACTTGGCTGTAGCATGATGAGCCTGCAGAACAAAAATGCTTGCTTTTTCTTGAACTGAGATTTTTCTAGCATGAAACAAGGTAAGGTTGCAATGCCACCGTTTAATTATTCAGCCTTTAAACTGCCTGTTACAGTTCAGTGTAGTTACAGCCAGAGGGGATAACTTTAGTGTTCTAAACCTGATGTCTGAACAGACATCCTGGAACCATAAGGTTTGAATATTGGCAGAGCAGAGCAAGTTCTTCATCCTTCTGTGGTAGCTGTGTTTTACTACTAGGCAGTTTATTTAACAGGGGTCTTTAAGCTGTGCCCTTAAAAACCCAGGGCTCGTGTGAAAATTAAAACTCCCATGCTGCTTTCCATGAGCCCATGAGCCTGTCCCAGTGTTATGGGCCAAAGTTTCCCATTCATCCACTCGCTGGCCTTTATGCTGTTCATTATCTGTCACCTACTGCAGTGATGGCTGTGTGTCAGCAATGCGTACTCTGAAACGTAAAGTGCTGTGGGAGCCTATGTGATGAAAACTGCTACCCTGAAGTAAATTGTAATTATCATTAACACATACGTGAGCCATTTTAAATGTGCTCTGTCCAGACCACAGCTAGATCCGCTAAAGACTCATCAATTGACTTACAGTTTATAATCCTGTTCTCAGCCTACTCAGCAGTGCTTGGGGATTGTTTAGTACCTCATGCATTTAATGCTCAAGCCCTGTGGTGATATTGCCTATTATCATGATTTAACACTGAATAATACCCTGCTATTCCTGGCAATACCAGCTACTACTTGAAAGAGAAAAGATTAAAAATATAGTTGGGGCTCTCCCTGCTAATTTTTGTGTTATTATGTAATAAACTATGTTGGTAAAACTATCTGGCTGAAAGTATATTTTGGCCCAATGAGTGTATCTTCTATGCAGCTGTATATGAGTGATCCATATGGATGAGCCTGCAAAGAAATACATAGAAGAATACATCTGTGCATATACTTGTGTGTGTGCATGCATACACAATGCCCATAATACATTTAAATATAATCATGAATGCACTGCAAGTACTTCACAAGCTGTACGTTCATGGGTCAGTACAAGCAGTGCTGAAATACTCTCCTGGATGGAAAGCAGCAGACGTTTTGCACCAGCAGCGTTACACAGCTGTGTTTGCAGAAGGGGAAGTAAAGTCTTCCAAATTAAACTGTTGTAAAATTTAGATAGGCAAAATTCAACTGCCAGAGTTGGACTTGGCTGGCATTCTGAGACCTTAATCTTGCAGAAGGTCCCACGTGACCTCTACAACCATAAACGGTGTGTATCTGGTTTTACATCTCATTCAGGAGATAGCAACATCTGCATCCCAGCAGAGGTATTCACCTTGCAGAGCACTGCTCTGCCACAAGAACTTCCATTAGACACTTCCCTATTCTGACTGTTTCTTCTAACTGCAAAGCTGCGGTTTTGGCTTGCACATTTCCAGTCTTTGTATCAGCTTCCTCACTTGTCATCCCTGATGGCTTCAGAAATTCCAAACAGGCATAAGGCTATCAGTGGACTAATATAGGAGCTTATTATAGGGAATGGGACAGAAGATCTGACATCAGCTTTTATGCAATGGAGTTCTCATCACATGGGGTTGAGTCAAAAGAATATAGGCATTGATTGAGCCTGTCCTATCCAAAAAGGAAGTTTATGAACAATACATGATCCCAAAGGGGGAAAAACATAAAAAAGGGGGAAAAAAAGACACCCACAGTTTACAAAATACCCTGAGTGCAAGAATGAAATAATGAAAAACCCTGCCAGAACTAGAGCTTTGCAGAACTTTAGAGTAAAAATGAAGGGGAATTAGTACTCTGCTGTACGCTTGCAAGTAATGAACATTCATGAAAGGAAGACAAAGAATATAATTTTCTCTCAGTAGCAGTTTCTGGAACACTTCCAAAGTAGTTTAGCTGTAAGGACATATACCTGAAACTGCAGTATAGGAATTACCAAGGAAGCTACTCTCTCTGAATGATACATGCAAGCTTCACAGAGTTTCAAAGAAAAAGGGGACAGCT
This sequence comes from Forpus xanthops, assembly GCA_032466535.1. NCBI lineage: Eukaryota > Metazoa > Chordata > Aves > Psittaciformes > Psittacidae > Forpus > Forpus xanthops. The sequence continues at coordinate 57,713 of JASSUY010028607.1, read as the reverse complement.
GGGCAGTGCTGAGAAAAGTTAGCTGGAAGTTGGGTGATACAGACCGACACTTGTATTGACTCTAAAATATAGACAGAAACTTGAGTTCTAAACACTCCAGATAAAAAGACCAGAATCACAATTGCACATGCCCAGAGTAAAGCCATCGGACTTAGTTCCCAAAACATTCTGAGCTCTGATACTACTGGGTATGCCACACTCACCTGTTCATCACCACAAGGAGTTTCTCAGTTTCTTAATGACATTAGAAATAGAATGCAATACCTGAGTTTAGTCTGCCCTACTATATCCATGGAAAGCTGTTGGCCAGTATCACATTCCAGGACCTCAGAACAGCCCAACAAGTACGAAACTTTTTGGTCAATAGAGTCAGCCTGGGTGCCGGTATTGGAAATCAGGATTCATAGAATCATAGAAATGTTAAGGTTTGAAAGGACCTTAAGATCATCTAGTTCCAACTATGCCACTAATATTCAGCATGTTGGGGCAACCTAGCACCACATTCATTCTGAATTTGAGAAACAAGATTTCTTTCTACTCCATAGTACTGTGCTTTTTACACAAATCTAATACCTGGACTGTAATCTCCAGGGAGAGAAAAAGTCTTTTCTTCTGTGCTTATACAGTGCAGGGCACAACAGATCCAGTTCCTCGCCACTGTAACAGAACAAAATAACATAACTGAAATCACTAAGATGATGCATTTGCAACTTAAACCAATGTCTTCACTAGCAATGTCTCCAGGAACATTTATCCACTGCCAGTAGCTCCTCTTACCCGCCACTGAATTTGGAGAGGTTTTCTCTAGAACTGGATTGACCATGGAAATGCCTTTTTACTATTCACCTACTTGCTACAACATCAAAACTCTTGCTTTTTTGAACTAGATGCATGAGAACAAACAAAATTCTGAATGTCACAGATGAACTAAAATGCTTTCTTTGCTTTCTTTACCATCATACAACCAAAAAGACTAAAGGGACTCATTCCTCACTGTACAATTACAAGGCATGACATTTCAGTTGACTTTGCTCAGGAAGGTTGTCCTAAGTATATAAAGTGACATTCAAGAACAGGACAATCACCAACACTTGGTCACAAGTATTTGCAAGTACTTCTTCCTTAAAAAGAGAAAAATAATATATACTGAATGGCAAAAAATCCCTTAATTTTTTAGAAGTATCTTTATACTTGATTTATTGTATTAGCTTTTTGCTTAAATTCACTCATTCATCTGGCCACTGTATCCGCCTCTTAGTCCTGAGCAAAGCTGAGTTGAAGATAGTTTTTGAAGCTGCCATTCTCTACAATGGCTAGGCAGAGGGAGGAGGAAAGGATGGGGAGCCAAGGGCTGAGGAGAAGGATGTAGTGGAATGAAAGATGATCGGGAAGGGAAAGGGAGAGTCTGTTTTGTTAATGCTGTTCTGGCCACCTCTCATGACTTCCTCTTGAATGTTTTAAGTTCTTCAGCTGCATGTATTTAGCTGTCTGGCTGCTTTTATTTTCTGGCTACCCATCATTTCTCTTCGCATTTACTCACTTTTTTTTTTTTGCTTTAAGAAACTTACTTAAGCTTTTCCGGCCACGTCTCTCACATTGTGTGGCTGCTTCTCTGAGCTTCCTTGCCAAGCTCTCAACCAGGGCTGCTTGGCTTAGACCTCCCCCTACTGCTAAATGCTATTTTGAAGCTTCAGAAACCTGCAACATAATGTGGGCACGGAGCATTGAACACGTTTATACAGGCAATGGAGTGTTTCACCTCTGCTAACAAGACAGGGTGATGAAGACTAATCTGCCTGGCTCCCTTCTCACCTCACAGATCACACAGCAAAAATCTGCCTGCAGTAATCTGTTCCCTCCCAGATTTACCTCTCCTGAGGTATTAGTATGCAATAATGGGTAAAGCAGCCAAGGGCAGGTAACACAGCTCCTAAAACACTCTCAGTACCGGCATAGAGCTCTTCAACAGGCAACATGAAGTTTAAGCTAGAAATCTCCAGATGTTCTGCTATTGAATTCTTAGAATCCATATTCTAGGCAAGGAGTACAATTTAAGACGTGTACACACATACTCATTTTTCTATCTTCTACCCAGAAGATAAGATACTTCTATCTATAAATGCTTTGATGCAAGTGAAGTATATTCCTGTGGTCCTAAATATCTGTATGAAGGCTCTGTGGACACTTGGTACATTCATCTTTAAATACAGTTCAAAAAAGGAGATGACGGCAACTAGAAAATCAGTTTATGAAACTGCTTCCTGTAGCACTGCCCTATAACTCAAAAGGAATGCAATTCACCAATGGAATTAAATAGAAGCTTAATCATAAACATGCATTTTGGCATGAGAATGGCACTGTTTATATCACTTATAACGTTTGCTCTGAAGTGCAAACTCTGTTCCAACTCTAACGAGAGCAGCACAAAATTCATTTACCCATTCTTGAAGAAGGAGTACAGAGATGTCAATGCCATGAAGTTACATTTATGCATTCAAGCATATAATGGCAAATCCATCCCAGAAGGCAGGAGAGAAATTCATCAGTCCAGTATGTAAAAAGAAGACGACAAATAGATCAGCTGTATGCATTACTCATTCATGGGTATATATTCACAGAAACATTAGGTGCATATACTGCTTATGAAGTGTAATAAGGAACTAGAGCATCAAGAGGCAGGAGTCTTTTTTTCTCACACTTTGTCCTCCAGTTCATTTAGCCAGAGGTGCTCACAGACCCTCAAGGGCTCTGCAGCAGAGTGTGATCTTCTGCACTCATTGATGAAAAGTCCTGGTGACCAGGGAAAACAGGGACCTATTAAGAACTTCCATATCCTCTATAAATTGCTCTTTTTTTCTAGCAAATTATGAATGAAAAAGCAGAAGTAAACCCAAACCTGTTCTCTGCTCTGAAAAGCCTTCCACTCCTGTGTTGCTCTTGTATGTCTGCTGCTTTTGTACATAGTCTCAAGTGTTTTCTGGCTTTCGAACTTTGTGTTTATGCCGAAGATGTTACACTGTACCTAAAACACACTAGAAATACAAGAAAAACTGTTGTCTTATTGCCAGGTTCTTAATTTAGCATTTCACAAAAGTGTGATTTGGGACTTCACTGCAATGTTTCTACTGGAGTATGGCTAAAACCCAATCATGCTTTCATCAAAGCAGATGTCAGTTAATGTTTGCATCCATAATTAAAGCTTTAATTAAAATTATCAGTATGTTTTCTAGAGGCCTACTCTTCTCATAGGCTCTGAAAGAATTAGCAAGCTATATGTTGGAACCAAAGGAATCCTTCTGTGTTCCACTGAAGGTCCACTGCTTCTTGGATGGTCCTTGAAAGAGGCTTAACAGCATATTGAAAAAGGAAGTAAAAATGAGCATGTCAGCTGAAACCAGAAAACTGGAGACTACCAGTACAATATAATTATTTAACCTGGAATTCCTCCAGAACACTGGGATGATTATAAATCTGGATATTCTTGTAAGTCTTGTAAACGACCGAAACTCAGATGTGCTAAATTATTCAGCCATACAGTGGGATCATTCTCGAATGCTGCGGTATGAATTAGAGTGCTTGCATATTGGAAAGATTTGCACATATCGATTTCTTCTCCTGTATTCCTTTCAGCACTGCAGGTGTGCTCCATGTTTTGCAGACAAAAATCAGCCATCAGTCCCCCAGGGTCTTGCAACCTCATCAGACAAGATAGGAAATGAAAGCACCAAGGAAAATAAGAATGCACAGGGAAGTTTATTGGTTCTGTTGCCTCTTATTTGGTTTAACTATCTTTTGCTATAGACAAAGGGGGATAATACTCAACTGTAGCTCCTGATCCCCTTCAGAAATCAGCCTTTCCAAATGATCTAACATACTCTTGTACTGTTTTAAAGCTAATTTGTACAAACTGATAGTAAGTGTGGGAAAAAGTAGCCAACAAAAAAAATTCCAAACAACTATGTTTTACATGAATAAGTAATATTTACATTTTTTTCTTTAATTTCTGTCAGTGTTCCTTAGTTTTTTTTAAAGTCTGAGGAAATTAGATTAACAAAGTATTATCAAGGAGATCTTTTAGCTGTTTCAAGTCACTTCAGCTGTCACTGTTTAGAGACTGTCCTGTCACGGTACATGGAGCACTTCTATGGCAATGAGTGAGTTTTAGTGTAGTTAAACTACATTAAGGACAAAAACTTTCCAATGCACATGTGTACCAAATCAAACAAGCTCACTGGATTCTTAGTAAAATATATGGACTTTAGCATTGTTTGTCTGTGTTGGGTTTAAAGAGACTTCTGAGTCACTTTGCACAATGAAAACCAATAAATGCTATCCAAGTTTCTACCCTTTCTTCACTAAAGGTGTCCCACTGAATACCTGTCTTTCATGCAGCTGACAAGTGTCTCCAAAGCACCATTATGGGATTTTTTTAAACACACTGAAATGCATCTATCCCCCTGTCATTTCTAGACCAGTCCAGTTTCCATTGAGGCTGATGGGAAGATTCCCTTTGATTTCATGGAAATTGGCTTGTTTCATGCTATATTGCATGACAAAATCATTTTACTTTCCATTGAAGAGAGACTGTAGACCCAGTGCTGCTCACCCTAACATAAGGAAACAACCCCTCATGGCATGGTAAGCTTTACATTTCTCTGACAGGGACACAAATCATGAAGTAAACCTACTTACAAATAAGAGAAGAAGGTCTATGGATTTTAATATTCACTGAGAAATCTACATCATAAGGCCATACTTCAAAAATTACTATTATGCAAGCTTATTGGTCAAATATTAAGTAAATATTAATTTGTATTTCAAATATTTTTTATTATTTTTATTTTTTTTTAATTTTTATTTTTAAATAAATATTTTTGTTATTTATTTTTTATTCAGTTAAACATGTAATTTATTTTATGCCATAATGGTGCCACAGAAGGCATTCTAGGGGCAGAAAAGCTTTTTACCTCTCAGTTTTGAAGCTGAGAGTATTAACAATGGAATTTTATACGAAACAAACTTTGCCAAGTGAACTCTAAATTCCTCTAATTTTTCAGATGTTCCTCACTTCTATTCTTCAGGCTCTTCTAATTATCCTATTAACATGAATTACTTATTCTTCTGTTCTTTGCAGTTTATATTTCCTTAGAAATTAAGACATCATGTAGGATTTAAGCCATTCTTTTTACTTTCCAAATCAAAAAATTTCTATCCTTATAAAAGAAAGATTGTAATTCATAGTTATGAGAAAACTTAAGATGCAAAACAGAATAGGAAGACAGTATAGTTCTGCATATGTACATTAGCTTTCCTTCAGCAGAAGCAGTCCATTTTCACAGCAGTTTAGTATAGATACAGATACAGAGCATCAAAAGCTCAGCAGATAAAGGTGGGGGTAATTTTATGACTGATTTTCATGATGCAAAGAGAAAAATCAGACCCATGTGTCCTTGACCACTTCGCCTAAATAATGCCTTAAAAATCAAAACCATTTAACGTTCATTTTCTCTACCAGATTGAAGATTGGAGACCCTTAGGAAGCACTCTGTTTAAGCAGCAGCCACATGAACACATTGCATTTGCATGGAACCAGTCAGTGCTTCCCTCCATGACTGTTTCTCGTCATACTGCAAGATTAGCTTTGAAAGATGTTGAAATGGGCCTGATAATGGTTATCACTGAATGCTCTTTGATGATTTAAATATAGGTTTAGTGGTCTTGTTTCTTGTACAGTGAATAACTACATAAATGAAATAAGCAAGATAACAAGAGTGATATTAATGTGCTGCTCTTCTGGCAGCCTCATCAGAGATGTAAACGATGGTTAAACAGATAGGCACACTGCACCATTCAACTCCTCCACAGTTTTTCCTATTGGATTTGGATTATTGTGCCTCTATAAGGCAGAGTGGGAGAACTGGAGCAGTTCTGTGGAAGGCAGAAGGGGTTTTAGTCTCCAGGACTATGATTCAGACACGTTTTGCAGCCAGTGATTTCAACATACACCTTCAATTTAAAGTAAAAATAAACAAACAAACAAATGAATAAATAAATAATCCTAAATAGGCTCATTCTAGAACAGCCCTGGTCAGAAAGAGGCAAAACTCAGAGGTCGTGCAGCTGACATGGACAAGGATCCCAGCACACATCAAATTGCAAATGAAGGAGGCATTAAGAGGGGGACTTCTGACACATCTGAGCTTAGGCCACTTGACTGTACAACTGCTCTTGCAGCTAAACCCCCTTCACAGCCTCCTTCCTGCCTGTACGATCATCTGTCTGAGGAAGCCTACATCACATTACCTATTTCTGTGGAAGAGCTGCAGAAGGATCTGCGTCTCTTCAGAAACTTCTGTCTGTGAATACGAACCTAAATTCCAACAGATTACAATTTAGCAAGAACTTTAAGTCATTCAGATATAAAACCCTTCAGTTTTCAGACCTGCAAATATTAGCATAACTTATAGCCTTTCCAAAGGCAAACAATTCCAGGAATAAGGAGAAGGAAAAGTTTGCTTTTAGCAGCAAGAAACTGAAGTTTGTCAGGAGTCCCTGTGTCTGTTTATGTGTGTGACATTGTGGAACATGCTGTGAATTATAATTGACAGAACAGACTGCAAAATTATGGCCCCTTTCTAACTGCTGGTCTCTGCACTTGAGCCATGAGGTATCATTTCTCAGGAAAATGCATTTCTCATCCTTTAATCTGGAACCACTTTCATGTCCTACACAGGCTCCATTACATGCCAGTGAAGCCTACCTCTTCCATGAGGATGCTGCCCAGATGTCTGCAACTGTCTGGGGTCCCCATGGGGCAGAAAATACCCAATATTTGAGCCAGAAATTTATTGTCAATACAGAAGTATGACACCAATAAATCTTCAAATTACTCAGATATTTCTCAGTTCTCCAATACTGTGCTGATAACCAACTTCATAATCCACTTGCATAACTACATGTTACTAACCAACCACAAAACACAGTTTTTCCCATTGTAGTATTGTGGATACTTCATGCCCTGCAGGCAAATAGCTTTGGTTAAGGGAAACTTCTTGAGAAGTTTCATGAGTCTGTGACAAGAACAGCTTGTCTGAGTCTAATTTTACCCAATAGTTGCATAAATGAATTTTTAAAACATGATCCATATTCTTAATGTCAAATCCAGCACTGTGCGGTTTCACGCGGCGCTAATCCCATGGAGTAATACATGACTTAAAGCTTTGGATCAGAAAACTGCTGGCTATCAGTTATACTAAAATTACGGTTCTTAAGGATAGCTAAAATAAACAGAAGAGAATGGCACAGAAGACATAGAAAAGACAGACAAACAGTATGAGAAAGAACTTTTGCGAAACACTGAAACTCCCTAAGATAGCATTTAAAGACTTGGAACAAGGACTATGTTAGTCAGAGAGGCAGATGTTAATTAAAAATTCCATGGTGGGCAAGACCAAGAGAAAAAGGAGTTACACTTGTACATTTAAATCAGAATGTTTTAAGAGAATCATGGAAGAGACAAAAAACCTTGGGGACACAAAAACGTGCTTCAGCTGCCTCCCAGAAACCTGGCCCTGCAATTTATAATGTAGGTGAGAATTTCAACAGAAAGAACCTGCCAGGGCAGGAGGTCCTCTACCCACACATGTCTCCATGAGGCACAAGGCTCTACCTCTTTGGAGTCTCCCATCCCTTAATGATTTCCCTGACACAAGGGGTTGCCAACCCATAGACTCAGCTGAGTGTATGAAGATTCTGTTGGTCACACCTGTGGTGGACCAAGAGATGAGCTTCTTGCACAATTCCAACCTGCTTGTATGCCTTTCTTTGTATCATAAGATACTGAATAGACCCTAAATAACTATCTACATTACACACGCACTCACTTCAGAAAGTGCCTCCTGAGTCCACTTCTCAGCACCAATGTGCTCACTCTCATGCTGTCCCTTGATGGCAAAGGTGAGGTCTGTAGCATCTCTGAGGACATACCTCTGAGCCAGCACTGACGTGGTCACTGCCCCCGGGCTCATAAGCTCACAGGATGTGTCAGCAGATCCTTCCTCTCCATCCCATTCCTACTGTGCTGGGCCTGGGACAGCAGGCAGAAAGATGGTGGGACACAGCAAGAGCTTGTCTCTTCTTGTGTGTCTTGCTCTTCTCACATGAAGAGCTCACAGCTCCCACTGTAAGCACCTGCTGTGCCAAAGACCTGAGGAAATGCTGATACAGAGGGGACAGCCAGCAACCACCAGATGTGAGCAACAGTCTCCAGATGTTGGGGGAATGTCAGCCTCCCATAACTGGGAAAGGTGCATACCACCATAATGGCACGGTCACCCTGTAATCTGTTCTTTTCTCTCATATTTACTCCTGCCAAAGCAATCAGCAAGTTCAAAGCTGTCACTGAACTCAGACAAGGAGGGGATGATTACAGAGTGCAGCAATATTCTGTGTGTAAACCAAAGCACTTCCCATTACGTAATGTGATGGCACATACGTTACAGGCTTTCACAGTGCGAGGGTGCCTTGGCTCTTCATCACATACTAACCTCTTATTTTGCCTCTGGAAGTCTTTAGTTGTTTCCCTAAGTGTCAGTGCCAGCTAAGAAGGCAGTCATTAGGCTCACTTGGGTTTCTGCTATATTGATGGTTTAAGTCTCCTAAATGATACTTGTAAGACAGCAAATGAGCCTGTGCTTAGTTTTAGCTGATGAATTTGACAGCCAAATCTATCACTGCTTTTCTCTTGAATCTTGTGAAATATTATCCAAAGAGATAATCCACTGTGATAAATAAATGAGCTCCTCGCAGATGGTTTCTCTATTAAAGTCTGAAATCAGAGATGAAAAAAACTTTGTCTGCTATAACACATCACATCAAACCCTGACAGATTTTTGCTGTTGTTCATATTTATATGATGAAAACAGTCAACATGATATTCTTTTTTAAGAGGCAACCAAGAATCTCAGCCCAGCTTCAGACAAAGCTTTTATTTCCAGATGTTCTTCTCTTCACAACATGAAACATAAGAACTCTTGTAACAGTGTCAAGCTAAAGATGTCTCTAGCCTAATGCCCCGACTTTGAAAGTAAAGGATAGATGGTCTTTCAGAAAGCATATAGGGAACATAGCAAGTATACCATGGTACTTTGCCCAGCGTAGCTTCCTAGTTTCTGGTACATTTCCTACTTAAATTATTGTCTTTTTTTTGTACAGCATTAGCTTTGCCCACTAGGTAAGATTCAGAATAATTCTAAGATTAGGTAACCTGGATGGGTGGATTAAGTGAAAAATTATTTTCCATGAATAACTAAAGCACAGGCAAACCTGAAATCCATGCATATGAACATCTTCCCCAAAAAATGGGAGTTTTTTCATTATTAAAACTGAAACAGGTAGACAAGATCATTGCCCAACAACAAACAGGCGACTTGAAATCATAAGAGCTTTCAGTTTCACTACAAATAGCACTCTTCACTAGAAATGTTGTGCACATCCCTATAGTAATATTTACCCTTTGTCTTTTCAATTCAGTGTCTCTTTTATTTACCTTAAAAAAAGTTATTTTCTTCCCTCTTCTCTAAAGCCAAAAGGCAAAATCCACATTAAACTCTAAGGGAGAAAAAAACCACACTAAACCCATGCATGCTCAGGATAAATAGATGTGTTGTGCCCTACTTGATCTATATTTGCATGGAAGTAGTTGTAAAATTGAAAAGAATCAAATAAGAAGTTCAGATTCATGGTAGAATAATCGGGATCAGGCAGCTTTGTCCAGCTGACTCTGACACAGATGCACACAGAGAAGGGATCCTCTGCCTTTATCCAAAGGGGCCCCTATTTCCAGTATGAGATCCTACATAGTAGCATGCATGTACAGGAGAGCACTGAAAGGCTGTGAAAAAAAGCTGTCTAAGTCTCTTAAAAACACGTTGTGAAGCTGGACATTTTAGGTTAAAAATACAAAATACCTTTTTTAATGATAAATTGGTCTCTGCTTATGAATTTTATCCTGCTGGAAACAAAAGAAACCACTATGTGCACCTTATGGTAAGGTTTAAATAAATATTAGTTAAAAAAGCAAAAGTGCGGTCTCTTTTATTGCCAATTACAGGTTTACAAAGTTAAACAGGGAAAAGTAATACTGTAGCCAAAACAGACTTCCAGAGTGCCCTCCAGAGTCTTACTTGCTGTTCACTGGACTAACATGAGTTGTATTTTTATACCACAAGAATGGGCAGGGATATTAGGAGGTTGGTAGCTTTATGATCAGCTTCATATTCAAGATGTTTTCTTCCAGAAATCTCCGAGTTTATGTGCAATCCTTCAGGAATATAGTGAACTGGAAGAAGCAGTAGTAGTATCTGTGAGCAAAAGAAACAAGGCAGGCTTGGGGTCAGTCTACAAGTCACGTATAGCTGTAAAACTTGGTTCAACACATTCAAAGCAAGTTGCTGGCTTTCTGCTCCCTGTGTTCCAGGAAGAGAGCATTCTTTGGCAGGCACTTCATTCAGAGGTTTTGATTTATGGGAAAGAGGCTTGCCTCAAAGAGGTTATTTTTCTTATTCGACCAAGGTTTGGTGTTTTCCATCATTAGAACTTTTTGCCTCAAAAAAAAGGTTAATTTTCATGACATTTGTTTCCACCCAATAACTGGGAGTTCCAAGGCTTTTATACTAAGGCACTCCTAGATGAAAGTGAAATCTACCAAGCAAAGCTCCTAAAAATGTCAGGAAATCAAAGTACTGATCCTTAACCAGATGTATGTAATCTTTCTGGATGCCCATGCTGATACTATGCTGTAGGAGCACACCCACGGCTGCCCAGATAAGCCAGGCAAGTACGCTGGCTACAGTTTGCACATGGAAGCAAAGCAACTTTGAATTGCCCCCTTCTGCATCATGCTTGCTGCAGAATTCACAGCTGAGCCCACATTTCCTGAGTAGCAATCCAGTATTGCTAACTGCAAAAGAAAATGGAATATAAGTGGCCAGATCTTCTATTGAGGAGGCATATCTGAGTTTTGTCAGTCTTACATCATCTAAGATCTGGCCCAATACACACTCGCTGTGATATTTCATAAAATATTGGGGTTCTTGGCCTATATTGTTTCCTATCTTAGATCTCAGACTTGTTTTCAAGATGAGAGATTTCCACTTAAAGAGATATTGTGCGTTTTCTAGAGTTGGTGTGCAGTAATGCCATGCATTTGGCAAATGGAACAGAATTTGCCATCAGTATTTACGTGAGGTAATGCCATCTGCATCACAGCTCTTTTGCTATGGAGAAAACACTAAAATGTAATTTGAGGTCAAGACTGTAGGAATAAAGATTACTGCTCATTTTAAAGTACACTATAAAGACAGAAACTTTAAGAGGGCTTGTAAAATGGAAGGATCCTTATGTCAGGCCATATTTTCTGCTATTGCCTGTTACCACCTAGAAGAGTACTTAAAAAATGCAGTAAATGCCCACCATATTGTAACTTGATGCATGCACCACATGTTCTTTTTCTATTTGTTTGTTTTGGTTTAAGAATCCCTATGCCTGATCCTCTCAAAAACATTCCAGAAAGCAGCATCACACCTTGATTTCCAAGGCAGGAGGAATCTCTCTTAACTTTAGGTGTCTACATTGTGCATACATTTGGTTAGGTAGCTCTCTAAATAATGCAGTCAATTCATCCCATCCTTTGAAACAAATCTGATAAAGCATATAGAAGACCTGTAGGCTGGATTTCTTTGTCTCATAAAGGAGAGAAGACAAGCCCCTAACAATTCAGCTGGAGATCTGACAGCAAAAAAGAGCTGAGCAGTATCAACCACAGAAAGTGCTTACCAGCACCCACATCCAAACCTCCTCTCTGTGCCCAATCTCTGTATTTGTGGCAGTACCACCACTTTCCTGCAGCTTCATTTGCCTCAGGGCAATTGTAGCATCTCTCTTATTTCTGCATGTTCTGGCTTTGACCAGCTGACATTAGAGCTATTTGATTGCATAAAGTCATCATTTGTTATGGATTTTATATGTTTATTTTTATTTCCATCAAAGTTTGTGCTTAAATCCAATCTCTTTCTGAGCAAGAGTGAGCAAAGACTGCTAGAGGAAAGTGCAAATTAAAATGGAGGGTTGGAGGGGAACAGCATAGCTTTTCTGCCTCTCTGGGCTGTATTTTCCCAGAGATTTTCTCTTGGGAACCTCCTTCATACCACAGATCTGAGGGCATCTTTAATGAGTCTCTACACGAACTTCTGCTATGTGCTGAGACGCTTGTTTTTTCAGCAATGAGAACTGAAGGACTGAAATTCAATTCACTCAAGCCAGGTTACAGGTAAATCTGTTTAAAGGGTAAGAAACTGAACTGAGGTACCCAGGGAAGGCAAAAGGCTCCATTGGGTTCTCGTATCTAGACTACTCAGGATCGGGGAGCTGGACTGAAGAGGGTTGAGTACATCATCCAGGCACTATGGTAGTAGGGATGCATACGAACATAGCTAAGAAAACAACTATAATGCCTTTATTTGTATGGTTATCTTTTTTGGTTTTTTAATGGATTTTAAAAACACTTTTCTGACTGATAGGACAGAAAAAAGAGAACACTGAAAATAGCGTATCATAAAACTGCACTCTGGTGAACTGCTTTTACACAAAGAGAAGCTCCCAAGGTGGTGGACTAAGTGGTAAGTTTCTAGACTTTCACATCACTAGTCCAAAACCACCCCACTTGGCAAAGGAGCTGAGACATCTGTTGAAATTGAGAAATTCTTATTAGCTGAGTTCAGGAGAGAGAAGCCTGCAGCTAATCAATGACACCACTACCACCATCATCACCCAGAGCTGCCAGTGCAGCCCAGATGAATTCAGAGTCAGGGTTTCAAGGACCTTGTGACAACAGAGGTATCTGACATCAAACAAAAAAAAAGATCAGAGATCCTAAGGATCATGGCTCAAAGATTAAGTAGAGGTCAATCTAGTTGTAAATAAATGGATACGTTCTCCCTGATGTGAGGCTAAGTAATGAGAAACAGAACAACTTTGGTTTATCCAAACTAAAAGTACATGGAGCTCATTACCACTTTTTACCCTCAACTATGGCAGTGAACTGGACTAAACCAAATTTCCTACTACTGAGGAGGTTGGACCTCATAGTCACACCTGTTGAAGGTGACAACAATGCAGAGCTGTATGAAAAGTCTCCAGCAATTCAAACAGGTGAAAGCTTTTAGCACATTTAGTCATTTGTGCTCCAGCTTAAATGATTATTCAAGGTGTAATACAACTGGAAAACTGTTCTTACATGCTTGCACACAGACCAACAAGAAGCAGGTGAGACTCACCAGAGAGATCTCAAATATGTTGTCATTATCGTCTTTGCCAGAAGTTGCACACAAAGAGATGTTTTAAACAGATAGAATCAAGGACAGAATAGTGCAGACCATGCGTTTCAGTTGTATTTAAGAATCTATTTAAATTTTATCTGACTCTGCAGAAAGCTCTTTCCATGAAGCTGCATCGTTCATTTGTGTACTGGAAAAGAAGACAACACAGAACTCTGCTAAGAGTGCCTGAGAGTTAAAATATGGAAACTGATCTGGGAAAAACTCAGCAGTGAATCTGCAGAAGAACAAAAGTGGTATTTACACTGCCCTGCGCTTCCCCAACCCACTGTGTGCGTAACAAGGGCAAGGGCACCCCGTAGCACTGCTAAAACACTGTGGTTTTTACTTCAGGCTGTCATTACATGCTAGAGCAAATTGAGAGTGAGGGCAGAATCAGGCCCAAATGTTTTACACAATCTGAATTGATGCATCTGTACTTCAGTCATTACTTACTTGCATTGTCTTGTAAAATTCGTCACTGCCACTAAGTATGACTTCTAACTCCAGTCCCAACATATTGCATATATTCCTTTTGGATTGCTCTCACGAGAAGTGCTTTTTTTGCACCCTTTAAATGAGATTGAAGATGGCCTTTTAAATACATTTTTTTCAGGGCAGGGAGAAGCAAGACAGCAAACCCATAGGATCCATTCAATAGGCAGAGCCCACAGCCAAAGCACTACACCTTCTTTGCCTGTTACACTAGAACTCCCATGGGACAGTCAGTAATTGCCTGTTTGGTTTTGAGTATCTCAAGATCCTAGAAACCCCTTGAGGGTCCACAATAGTTGCTGGAAACTCAGACTTCTCCAGACACAGTTTTGCTGCAGAGCAGACGTAGTGCTGAGAAGCTCAAACCAAGTCTGGCTGGGTTTAGTCTTTCACTAGGACTAACCAGCATGAGTGCTGCAGTATGGCTATCTGCCTCCCACATCCTCATATAGGACTAGGGTTGGCCCATGCCAAGGGAACTTGGCATGGACTTGTGACAAGCTCCACAGATTGCTCACACAGCCACATTGCTCTTTGACCCTTGCTCGGGCCCTGCCTCATATTGTAGGTACCTTTGACAATATATAAAGACTGATTAAAACAGTTTTACTCTCTTGTAATGACACATGCATGATTACGTGCCTGGCAAACTTTCAGTGGATACACACGGAGGGAGTGAAATGTGTAAGTGCTTTTTCCTACTGTGCATATGATGAGGTATTACAGCACTAGGATGCTCAGTTGAAAGCAAGGCTCCAGTTCAAAGGAAATGCAGGTGGTTTCGATTGATTCTATAGACCAGAATGCTTGCTTAATAAGAACAAGCCAGTACATGCAGAATTCAGAGGATCAACAAACTGTTCTCATTAAAGGCTTTCTAGCATAATGCGCCTACAGACACATGCACACAAAATTAAATAAATGTCACAACATAAAGATGTGGGCTATCAGCTATTTCATTTCAGTTCACTTGGGGATAATTGATCAAGCAGTGCATTCTTTAGTGATGTAATATAAGAAAACAACCTCTTAACTTGCAATAGTAAGTAATATGGAAAGAAGGAATAATGAATGCACAGCTTATATACAATTCCAACTGTATGTGTTCTGTTTACCAGGCCACCACTGAGCTTGATTACTTTGGTCAATCATTTTTCTATAGTTTTAATATAGCTGGTTAAGTAGTAAAAGATTCTTATTTTTCCATAGCTGCCACCTGCCTGAAGTTCAATAGATGGTTCTTAACTGGCACCTGTTCTTACTGGAAATAAGCATACTAACTACAAGGTGGTCCAGATTATAGAAGACTAGAAGGGATATATTGTTTGGAAGTTTTATGCTGCTCTATATTGTTGCCAATGACCTGGAGAGGGTGATGGAGTGCACTCTCATCAAGCATGTAGATAACACTAAAGTGGGAAAAACAGTTGATAGGCTTGAGGACAGGACTGCCATTTAGGACAGAAATGGGCTGGAGGAACAGGTCAACAGGACCTTTATGAAATACCAGGAGGGCACATGCAGAGTTCCACACCACAGAGGAGAAGCCCCTCGCAACAGCGCAAGCTGGGGACTGGCTGGGAAGTAGCAGTGCTGAAAGGAAGCTGGGGATCTTGGCAGAGCAGAACAGTAGTGCCCTGGCAGCAGAGACAGGTAACAGCATTCTGGGCTTTTATCAGCAGGATCATATCTAGTTACTGAAAAAACAGTTTATTTCCCACTACTCAGCCCTTCTTGGACACCCTATAGAACAGCACGTCCAGAAGAAAGACTTCAATGAACTGTCCATGAAGATATTCAAGACGCAGAACAGCTCTTTCTCAAGGAAATTAAGCAAGGAAGGAGGAAAGCTAGAATTAGGACTTAGCTCAATGTCTCCTGCTCAAGCTACAACACCACATTGACAGTTTACAACAGTTGAGGCTTTGAATGGTTAAAATATCACTACTACAAATACATCACTACATTGCAGCATGTAAAAAGGATGAAGGTGTATCCAATAAGAGGTATGTATTTAAAACCAAGGAGATGCGCTGCGTTCTTGGTTTATTGCCTCCATAACAGAATTCCCAAGTGATGGGCAATACATAGCAGCTTTCAACAGAGCATTGTTCACAATATGGGATCAGAAACTGAAGTACTTCAGGTAGTGATCTGTTCAGTGTCAATACACTGAGTTAACAGCTGCCTAAAACTAGTCATCATTTTTCCCTGGATGATTTCTGCCTTTCATCTAATACTTGTTTGACATAAAATACACTGAAAGGCTCTGGAACACAGACAAAAAATCCATGGCTCCACCCTCCTTTTTGACCACCTCAAATCACAAAATCATGCTGGTCCACTGAAATCCTGTCATATTAATACATCTTCAGGATGACATGAAGACATCATGTCCAGCTTAGTCTGGTCAGTAAGATACCCTCATAACCAATGAAATGGCATGAGGCTGAAAGAATTAAAACTGAAAATCTTGCATGCTATCCCTATTACATTATTGAAAATGAAAGAAGAAAGCAAATCTGAAAGTAATGGATGGCAGTTTTCCCGTTGCTGCATTAAAAGTAGTAGCTTCCATAGGCCTTTTGTGAGCAGCACCATCTTCCCACAGAGCTTAGCTGAAGTGCCAGTTTTGAGGATGCTGCTCAGGTACAGTTGTAAGCGTAGTGCACTATCCTCTTGAGACTGGGAAGTTGTGAACACAAGCAGAGGAGCACTTCAAGCTGCCAGGGAAAATGAAAAGCCAGAAAATGATACAGAGTCATATCTATGAGACAGGGCACCCAGACGCTGTCAAGTCTTACATTTCAAATCCTATGACTAGATTGAGCAGGGGCTTCACTTTGTACATTCTCTTCTGTATACTCTTCCCCCAAAGAACAAGCACATGTAGCCTCTATCCCAAATTGTCCTGCCTGGGTCTCTAACCATAGCTTAGCCTGACCCCTTTACAGCCCACAGAGCCAATATTCCTTCTTAGCAAGCACACCACAAGAGGGGAGCTGATGTGCAGCCCTACCCCAGTGCAATAGAGACAGGATGGTATATGGGTAAGTACCCAGCCTTGAAGCTCGGAAGCCACCTAAATCTATCAGTTCCCCAGATACAGCCTTAGTCTTAATCTGAACATCCTTTTCTCCTTTGTGCTTTCATTTTCTCAGTGAAACCTTCACCTTCTTGAAACTGATCATTATTCTAGCATCAGGAATACATGCACTTCAGTAATATTTATTCTTGATAAAAAGGACATGAGGAAGTTTGCAAATACATTTACTGTAAACTGCATGTGCAAAGCTGGGTATTCACCTAAAGCCTGATCTTGCAAGAACTCCACATATGAAAATCACTCTTAATTCAGGCTGTGTTTTGGAGGCTGATGGTGAAAGCACCTAGAGCTCCCTCTTTGCAAGGCAGAAGTATTTTTAATTGTTATGGCTGGTGATCTTAACACATATAAAAGTCAGTAATGCAAAATCACATGTAGTCTTGCAGGTACAGTACCACTCAATAGTCAATTATAGGGCTTGTAAGAAACATTAGCAAAATACACCTGGTTTTGTACAAAGGATGAATTTTGGCAAAACAACAAAGGGGCAGTAAAGGTTTGAGTACACACACTTACTACACATATACTTACAGATGCTGTTAAGATGGAATTTTGGGGGACCTGACCCTATAAAGCAGATTTCGAGCCCTGCTAGCATTAGCCAGCAGCAAGGGTTGTCAGCAACACATTAGACTCCATGACTGGTATTTGCAAAGGCTTATAGGAGGCCTGCACTGATTTTAAATCCTGTTTCAAATCTTGGTCTGAAGTCACTCGTCTCTATAAACAGTTCACCCATCCCCAAATAAAATGATGCAAAAGGTTCAAGGAAAGGTTTTGAGGGCTTCTCTCAGCTGTGACACATTTTGGTCAAGCATCATTCCTACTCCAGGGATGCTGGGGAGAGGCATTTGATGCTGAATTGCTACCACCTCATATGGGTACATCCCCTCCCCAGAGCAAGACTCATCAGCTATAGCCAAGGTTCAGCTGCCAGAGCCCAGGCTTGGCCTAAGCCACTAAGCTGTAATGTCAAACCCATGGCTGCTGGGGTACTAATACCCAAACATATAAGTAAATCTATGCTTTAAATATAAAATAAAAAATAAAAACAAAAAAAAATCAACTCTTAAAATTCTGTTTCAAGTAACCTAGTTAAATATGACATAAATATCTTGGACAAACGTGTGGCTCTGAAAATACTGAAATCCTGGCCCCATGAAATGGCTGCTGGGATTCCTGCCATTTGCTAAAAGGTTAAGATGGGAAACACTTTGTCCAATTGCTAAAAAACAATGAAGATATAAGGGAATTATAACCTAAAACCAGAGGTGTTGAAAGAGGAGAAACAGACACACATAATAAATAGCACTGATTTAATTAAAGCAGCAGAGTAAAACATTCACAAGCTTGGATGTTCCTGATGCATGTGTGTTCGGGGGGGAAGGGGGGCACGTGGGGGTGTGTGTAAGCACAAGTGCTCCTCTTGAGGCTGGTTTCTGCCCAAGTCCAACGAGAGGTGTCAGAGACACAAGGGACATAAACAGCAGCTCCTCTGCTCTATAGATGCTGCAGAAAGCAGTACTGACGTGGACCCTGTTAAGCACGCATGGCCTAGGCCCCATCAGGGAAACCACTGCTGGTTGTGCATGTGAAGATGAACACCAAGATGGACTTCTGTGCTCCGAACTTCTGAACCCTGCAGGAGATCCGAACAGCCGAACCACACTTGGGTTGTTTGTGAAGAGGGTGATTTATTGAGCCCTGTCCTGGAAGAAACCACAAGACGTTCTGAAGGGCTAAATTCAACAGCTAAAAATATTCCTCCAGAATTGGCTACAATGAGAAAGGCTTCAAGATTTAGACAGATGTGTGTTTCCAAGGGCAGTATTTTATTCTTCAGCTCTCAGAAAGTAGTATTTTAGTACTTTTGGTAATTGGAACAAAGACGCATTCAGTCTCCATTGCATAACATCCAAATGACCACAGAACAATTTCTGGTTGCCCTTCTCAGGTGATAAGCAACAGCAATAACATGTTTGGTAGTTCTCATTTCTCTAACAGGAACCTCCAGCACACTTGAGACGGATGCTGGAAAGGTGAATAAACAAACAGACCCATCAGCTGAACACAAAGTGATCTGGAGACAGTAAGCAAGAAAAAGAGGAAAGAAAGGGAGGAGCTTTCCATGTGTTTAATTTAGAAATTGTGTGGCCACATACAAGGGCATGTGATTCGTTTCCTTTGCACATTGGTTTCTGAGCCTCTCTGGAATATCTGCACCACATTTTGAAGCTCTTCTTTCACACACATGGAATCTAGAAACTTACTCTAAAATAGGATGCACGAATTCTAAGGATCTCATACACTCTAATATTGCAACAGGGGATATAAACAAATCACCAATTATTTTGGGATTCAATGTGAAGCGAGTTGATACAGTCCACGTGAAAAAGCACCACCTAATATCAAAGTAGAAGGAGATTATAATGAGAACCATCTTTTTTAAGTGATGCCAGAAAAACCAAACTGCTACTCTCAACACCAGATATTTTAGGGACCTTTTCACCATGATCTAGATTTTTTGGCTGGTTGCTTTCAAGATGATTCAATTCCTGTTACTTTGGAAGAATGCTGAAAACCACAGAAATAGCCATTAATCTTTGGGAATGCTGAAGTCTTAAGTATCTCAAAGCTCCCAAATGTACTTCAAGAAGCCTAAGTCTTTTCCCATAGGAGTTCAGGGATTTTTATTTCTAGGAAAGAACAGTTATAGACACGACTCAGACTAGAAAAGCAGACATAAAATTACAACTCAGTTCAAATGTGAGTTGAAGAACTTCTGTCACTCCTTAATGTGCAAAAACACAGCTAATAATTAGCTATAAGAGTGAGCTTCATGCACAGAAAGTTAGGAGCAGATCCACAGCTACAAGGTGCAATCTATAGTCAGTGCCCTGAGCAAAACTGCAACTGCTTACACCAGCTCAGTAGCCACCCCACTACAACTCAGGAAAATTATAGAAAGGAGACTGAACAGGAGCATCAGGAGCCTGGGCTTCCACAGGCAAAGAGCCCACGTACCACACTGGCACATGCCAGAACAGCGTGTGCAAGTGTGACGTTCCAAAAATCAATGCCAATTACTTTGTCCTGTCCAACAGAAGTACTCTTTCAAGCAGATTGAGAGAATGAGAAGCTGACTGTACTTTTCCTACTTCAGAAGAAAGAGAACCCCAACAAGGTTGGTTTGTTGGGGGCTTTGTGGGTTTTTTTGCACTATCCAGATCTGGTCACACATTAGTTATTTTTTTCAAGAGGCTTTTTTTTTTCTGATAAGCCAGTCAATGCTCAGGAACCACAAAGGGACAGGCTTTCAAAACAGCCTTGCTTGTTTAAAGAGCTAAATGAAATTACAGATAGATGCACACTTAAACATCTGGACACACTGTTTCAGTGACACTTGACTGAACTTTGATTTTGTATTTTCACTGACAGGGACAATTATGCCCTGTCACTTTGGAAAACTATCCACTGACCCTCTTGCTGAAGGGGAGGTTGGTTACTTTGCCTACTGGTTTTAGGAACAACCTTTCTGCTATTTGTCATTCTCTGCTTACTCGACTACAGTGTCACAATTATACTGATGACCTTCAAATCCAGTGAGACAAGCAGAAGTATAAAACATAAGGTAAGAAGAATTACATAGGTGGATGCTGTGCATAAGGCATAAGCATATCTCCATACGTTGCACCCTGCAACAGTGTTGTTCAATGCCATGAAGCTTTCAAGTGTTACCAAAACACAAATACAATCCACTAATGCATTAACTACTCTTAGGTTTGATTGCTTCCACAGAAGCATTCAGGTTGGAAGGGCACAATGAACGTTGTTTAGTCCAGCCGTTTCATCAGAGCATCCTTCTCATGCATGTCACCATAGCTTTTATTTTATACATCTCCATGTTCTGCTATTCTTTCTCATTTTGTTACTGTCATTTTCTTTCCTTCAGAAGCCTTGCAATACAATCTGCCATTTTCTATCTATATCCTTACTGCACTGGTAGTCACATCCCCTTTCACCAATTTTTCTGTCTTTTCCCACACCCAGCTGCTTTTTCATTTACATTCTCACCTCCCAGGACCTGTTTCCTTTGAACACTTTCACCCTCAGATGTCACTTTGTATGACTCCTTTATCTGTGCCGGAATATACTCCTGTTAGTCTTTATCCTGCTCCATTTCCAAAGACTCTTCTTTATCTAGAAGAGATTGTACTATGCACCTGATTTTATGCTGGCAGAGAAAAGTCTGGCTGGCAGACACACATGCCTCCTTTTAACAAAATAAACTCCCCAGGTTCAATATGAGCACATGTCCAAAGCAAGCGTTCTTAAAGAGTAAGGAGAACTTTAAAGAGGGGAGGGAAATGAAGGCAGCCAGGGAAAACATAGCTTCTTAATTTTACTGCAAATTATTCACCAGTGCTCCCTTCTCCCAAACCACCTTGATCAAACAATCTGTACATAGCTTGCACTGCTCTGGGTCAATAGCAGCAAACATCCGCCTGTGCCTGGCATGCAGATATTTAGGTTATGTGCTGCCAGCTGCAGGTGGACTGATTGATGCTCTGGTGGTTTTTCTTGGGAAGGGGGCCATGCAGGAAGGAAGGTGAGGGAATGGGGCTGGGCTGGGCATGTTCTGCACTGCAAAGCTCACGGGCCACTGGCATCACAAGCTTCCCTAACAGACCCAGTGCTGTATTAGGAGCCCCTTTTACATTTCCATGTGTGACCATGAGGGCTGAACCTCAATCTTGCCCTTTTCCACCGCTTGGTTGTTACCTGTGAAGCACAGTTCACTCTGGGTAGGATTAGGTAGGCACATGAACTTGTGCTTGCTACCACAAATCCTTTTGAAACGCATCCCTTCTTAGGCACTCAGCAGTTAAGGAAGAGCAGGCCAGGTCACCATGGGCAGGGGCTCCACGCAGCACACAATGCAGGAAGTGGCTATTGTCCTAAACTACATTTTGCTGCCTGGATTTTTCCTGTGTTCGTAGTTTAAATAACAGCAGATCACTCCTGAGCTCCCTCTTACCTTACCCTATCTCACCAATGCATTAGAAACTGACAGTGTACCTGAACAGCTTCAGCTGTTAGCTTTGGTGAGAGGCCTAAATCTCTTCACTGACTTCAGCAGTCTCAACCTGAAATGTTTGTATGGTTGAAGAAAGTTAACGAAACCTTCCTGGTGCAGCTGTTATTCTGTGTTAATAAAACATTTCTGCACCTCTCCATTAAAGTCTCATCTGAACATTGCTGCAGTAAGAAGCTCATACCCCAAGGATTCCCATTCTGCTTTTTCAGAAATGAATGTGTCATAGCTGATGAATTAGCGACCAGGAATTAGCCAAAGGGCTTACTTCAGACTTCTATGAGGTGTGATCCATACATTTGTTTGAAGAGAGGCAATGTATCTTTGACATCTGGCACAGTAAATATATTAATGTCACTCCAAAGGTGCTTGAAAAACAAACTCTGTGACAACTTTCAGCAGTTAGTCTTAGGATGACAGAATAAGGTCATAAAATTATACGTCATTATCAGTGCCTGGGTCAATATATTTGTATTTCTTGGAATAAAAAACAGATCTTGCAGAAGCTTCCTTTTCTTAGCACGTGTGGAGTGGCATTCTCCAAATGAATGCCATTATCTCCCACTTTGAGTTGGGACACTTCTACACATCATCTCTTTTCCCCTTCCACCTCATTCCATTATCATTTACTGCTCTTTCTCCTTTATTCCCACAGAGGGAGGGAGGATGTTGGCAGCCCCCTTCACACCCTGTCTCCTTTCAGCTCTCCAGCAAAGGAGCTATTTCATGCAGCCAACAGTGCTCAGCTATTTAGTGTACAAAAGCCAAAGTAGCAAAGCCGTGGCATGGGCACAGCTTTCAAGATCAAATCTGCTCTTTGCATGCTGCATTGCCAGCACTTTTACGCCAGTGAATGCTTTTCTGCAGTCAAGTGTTTTTCATTAGCAGGAAAAAAGAGATTCCAGGTGAAGATTTTATAAATGTGTTGACAAATGCCAACATTTTTTATTCAAGTTATGATTGAAATGATTGTAACCTCCTAAGGAAAATGCTAGGAATGCTTTTGATGTGGTTAGGAGTGGGGGGAAACAGCTGAGAGTGCCAGAATGTATTCTTTGATTCTGCAGAAAAACTGGACAACAAGCCAGAAGGCAGTTTGTTCATACACACATTGTGGATATGTGGCTTAGCACAGTGTACTGTATACACAGGTTTGTAACTGAACCACAGAGGTGCCATTCTGATCCAGGTTACATTTTAAAATAAATGCTTAAATTCAACCACTTTGCACAGCCTGAAGCGTAAAGCCTAGGCTTCTGATAGGCCACTATCTGCAGGTTCTTGTCATCTTTAACAGTGAACGAAGAAACGCTACTGACATTTGCCATATGCTTCTTCTATCACCCTCCCCTTAGGACACTTGCATACTTACATACCTGTCTGCATGGTTGTATTACACAAGGAGACAAAGAATAGTGCCTTTCATTTAGTCATATGGCTTCTGACCAGCCTCAAGTCTTGTTTGTATTTTCAGGTCTATCCAAGATCCATGCCTCGTGTTATACTATCTTCAACCCCTGCAAGTGCTACTGAGAGTAGTTGTGTAGTTTGGCTGGGCTGCTAACCAATGCTGCTCCCTGAACTGCCTCACAGGAGAAGCTTTGACTTTGTGAAGTTATTTTCTGCCCCAGCATAGAGTAACGGTAACATAAATCCCAACCTCTTTCACATAGTGAAGGAGCGCCACTGCTGTCTCAGAAAGCTTAATACCTCATAGAATCAAAGGATCATAGAATAGTTAGGGTTGGAAAGGACTTTAAGATCATCCAGTTCCAACCTCCTTGCCATGGGGAGGGACACCTCACACTAAACCATGTCACCCAAGGCTCTGTCCAACCTGGACTTGAATGTCCATCGTTGCCAGGGATGGAACAGCCACAACTTCCTTGGGCAAAATGTCAGATGTGATCAGATTCCTACCCTTTTGTGGCTCACTTTTATTATTCACTCCTGTTTCTTACTGCCTACACTCCTGAGCAAACGTTCAAAATTCAAATCGCAGAAGCTAATTTCCTCTGCAAAGAGTAATACAGATGTTAATAAGTGTTGTTTATTAGCAGTTATCATGAAAGTCCTTCCTGCAATTAACTACACTTCATGGACACCACTATTTGCACTTCACTATCTCATAAACAGGGACTACATTTTCATTTTTGTTAGGGAAGATGAGTCACTGCAGAAGAATACTTAAGTCACTTTTAGCTAGCTTTTGTCTGCATGAGATATTACTCACTGGTACCTATAAGATCACAAGAAATTTGGGCTTCTTTTTTAAAAAACATCTTTCCTCTTCCACTTCATATATTCAGAACACTTCACTAACAGCATCAGTGTCAAAAAGTATACGAAGTTCTTTTTTTAGACAAATGTGAATTTGCCTGCATGATCACTGAATCATAATCAAGAAGAATTCCAGAGTCTGCCCAGCTAATGGGAGGTCTAAGACACTGAAAACCCAACATTCACTCTGTAGGCCATAAAGACACAACGGTGAGAGATTTGTTTTAACGTTTTTCAAGCTCTCGGAGAGCTGAGCTACAAATCAGTGCAGTGATGTATGCCTTTTGCCTGACAAATAAACTCCCACTTTATTCACAAAACACATTCCTAGATTTTTGTTTTGTGCTTTCCTTTTTATTTGTAATTGAACATTCTGGACATTAGGAGACCTTAGTGAAAATACCACGCACAGAACCAACTTGTAAGATGTTTTAAAACTCCAGTAAGTTAAAGAAACAGCAGACTAAGAATGTATATGCAGCTTGCCATCAAAGCAGAGAAGGATTCCTTCCCTAATCCCAACAAACTCCCTCATTTTTAATTTTGCATCGATTTCTATGAGGTTTTATAGAGTTTTGTTAGTGTGACCCCTAGAGTTCAGAGAGTCACTTTTTGACTGATTAAAGCCTTCTTTACACTGTGATTGTGTCATTAGTAATGCTTGTGTTTTAACATGGAAGATTTTCAGGCCCAAAAAAAAGAAAGTTTCACAAAGAGCCAGAGCTACTCTTGAGAATCCTGGGTGCACCAGGACATGCACCACAAGAATCAGGCAGCAAGCAGCAGAGTCCTAAATTGAGCCCCCACATTTGTCATGGTGTTGGACAGTGCTGGCATCTGTCATACTACATGTACCTAGGGACCCTGGTGAGAGATTCCAATGCTGTGGTAGACATTATCTATTTTTCAAGTATTACAGCCCAGCAATCCTATCAGCCCAGTAACCTGCTTATGTGCACTTCCCAATCTTTCTATTAATAAACTAAGCTCTGAAACATCAGATTATTTTCTGTAGGTGAATACCTAAACATGATAAGAAGAAAATGAACATGACCTAAAAATAGAAGGAATATGATGCCAGTGCAAGGCTATTGAAGTGGCCCATGGAGTTTGTTGGTGGCTCACTTCCCTTTGGACATGAAGCTTTTGTCTTCAGCAAAAGCCCAAAAAACAAGTCTGTTACTGCAAAAGCTCAACTGAAGTCAGTGTAGATGCTGTACATGTAAAAATTAATGCTTAAAAAGAACCTTAAATTCACTAATTGCAAGCTGTTTTGAAACAGAGAAATTAATAAATTCTTTGTCAGTAGAAGTGAGAAAGAATAAAATTACCATGGAAAGAATTTTTATGTCCAAAAGCACACAGATTCTCTGTTGTGGTTTTAAAGAAGAAGGAAGGAAATGTTGGTTTGGCTCATTTTGATCTCGAAAGGCTTGTAAATCAGTGATAATAAGCTTTCTTAGTCTAGCCTGGGAGAAGCTGTCCTGAAGTGATTCGCTTTTCAAAGAGCTCAGGATAAACACTTCATGGCTCTCCGGTTTATTCCTGTGGAGTAAGCAGGAGAGTTGAAATTGGGGAAGACTGCTGCTATTCAGGATGGACCAAATCTTCCACCAACTTCAAAGCTAGAACAAATACAAATACAATTGCAAATACAGCAGAACACAATTGCTCTCATATTCCAGCCAAAATCTCTCCCTTGTTAAACTCTATTAACTAAATATAGGACAAATAAACTAAAGAAAAAGTTATGGATGACTGTTCCCCTGGTTTTGTTACTCAGTTGTGTCACAGGAACTGTTTCCTCCAGGACCCTCTGGGGCTTTGTCTTTTAGACAAAGTCTGTTTATTTGGTTGGACTCTGCAGAAGGACATTGGTCCTGAGAAACAGAAGAGGATAATGGTAAATAAATGGTAAAATTCATCTACAAAAGATAAATACACTGACCTCTTTGTGTCAGTTGAAAGGCCATGAAGAAGGTTGTCTCAAAGTCAGTTCCACAGCACAAGAGAGAAGGCAGCAGGGCTCTGGAGCTCACAATGATGGCTGTGGAGAAGGAACCCTATAGCTACCATGTCAACTGCTTTGGCAACTCAAGCAACACCCATCTGATAAGGAAGGCCAGAAAGACTGAAGTACCGTGTACGGAGGACAGTTTTCCACTGTAACCTAATAACTGCATTTATAACAGTAACTAAGTATGTAATATGCATTTTCTCACAAAATCTCATTTCAAATACAGCAGGTGGCTCAAATGGGACTCCAGCTGAAAGAAAGAAATCATTTTCATTGGTGCAACAGATAATTAAAGATAAACCAGAGATTTTCTATTGTATTAGCTGAGAATAGAGGACAATACCTCAAAGAGTTTTGCAAACTAGACAGATGCAGCAGAATTTGAAAGGCAGCCACAATAAATTGCTATACAGTAGCAGGTCTGGGTAAAACAAAATAAATGGTACAAACTCTCAATCACAAAAGTACAGTGATTTTAGCATCCCTGGAGTAGCCACATTATTCCAGGGACAGTAAGGATGCACATATACCACAACCTATAAAGACTGAAGAGCTAGTGCTGACTTACAGACTGTAGATGTTATTACTTCGTCATCTCCATAGGGCTATAAACTTTGCTGCATAGATCTTAACACCATACTGCATAGGGCTTGACATGCCCTAGGCTGTACATCTACTCATACCGTATCTTTGTCTTACATACCTGACCAGCTTACTCAGATCTTTTCAGTAGGATCTGGAAGATCAACATCAATCCACAGAAAAAAGATGTCACGGTAGCAACACAGTGAACAGAGAAAGGAAGAGGTGGGTCATTAGCAATCAAAAACTGATTTTGTATTGTGTGTTTGGGCTGCAGACAGCAAAAACAGAGGACCTTGGAAAGAATGAAACTCTCTCCCTCCCTCTTTATTTATGTTAAGTTGTGCCTAGAGACTGCAGTCAGCATTGAAGCTCTGTTGTGCTAGACATTCCACAGAGAGAGATAATCCCCCATCTGAAAATAATTTGAAATCTAACCTAAAAATACAGAACAGAGAGAGAAGAAACAAAGACACAGAGATGGAAGGGCTTGGCAGCAGTTAGACAAGAAGTCAGTGGAAGAGCTGGATACAGAGCCATGCCTCATGCCCTTCAAGGTAACACCTTCACTGCTAACTCATGCTCTAGCTCTAAGCCAGGCAGTTTATATGCTCTATTTTCTAACATTGTATGCATCGCTGCTCCCTGAAGGGCTTTGGAAATATCACACTTCTTTCATGAAACTATAAAAGAAAGATCGGAAGACAAAAACAGATTGTATGGAAGGATGTTGATTCATATTTTGGAACAAAGTTCATATTCAAAAGCTTTAAGGTAGTAAACCAAGCAGAATTATAACCATTTTCTTGTCCCTGAGATTAGAGCTACATTAAAAAAGACCTGGTTCTTAGACTTTAAATAAGATCTATGCAATAAAATAATGCAAAAAATGATCCATCTTCTTCATCTTTATTTTTTGCTCACTAGAAGAACAAGGAGATTATTGCTGAATTACAAGGCAATAAATTCGGACGTAACTACTTCATGGACATATGCTGGAATCATCTTGTGGAATTTTTTTGTAAGGGAGGTCATGAAGTCAAAGAAAAGTTGGTCTTTTATGAACAGCTGAATAACTTCATGAGTCATTACCACTAAGTGGTTGTTACGCAAGGAAAGGTATAAAAATCTTGTCCTAGAGCACAAGATGATTCTTTACATATCTCATTTTTAACAGAATGAAATACTGTGAGGGATTAGAAAGAAAAGTTACACCCTGATATTTATGCATTTTTCCTAGTTTGGTTTGTTAAGGCTTGTTCATGCTGTCCTTGTTTTTCACGGATTTGCCCTTTTGGGAAGAGGTTTACACTAAAGTTGACATCCCAGCAGAGACTGTATTTAGATAGTGTTTCAGATCACATTCTGTTATTGCATTAAAAACTAAAGAAATCAAGATTTGTGCTCTACATTTGGCACAAATCTATAATTTCATGGGACACAAACACTATTTTGTAAATCCCAAGCCTTGGCAGTATTACATTTTACACTATATTATTGCTGACTACAACAGCACTCCACCTCTTATAATCATGTCAAAATTAATTGTCAGGTGTGAGGTTTGCCATTCACTCAAAACACTGAGAAAATCAAAGCGGAGATTCCCATCATTTATTACACAATCAATAAGAAAGTTGCATAGCGCTGCCAAAACCACTATAAACATTAAAATAGTATTATGTTGGTAGTTTAAAATATAATATGCTGTATAAGGGTGTTCCTTGGCTTCAAGTAACCTTTGGAGATGATGAATACTGTATTTCTAGCCAGCTCACCTAGGTGCTTTGCAGTGCCTCTGGAGGCATGTGCTTCTTCCCACTGACAACTCAAGGAGAATTATGCCCTTAAACTTAAATGCTCCTGAATTTCACTCTTTGGCTGCTTTAAGTGATTTAAAATAAATTATACTGAAACCCACGGGTGTGTCTGCTGCTTCTTATTTCACTCAAACAAGCAATATGACTAATTCTATTTTAAGGCAAATCAGTCCCTTCAGGTCATTCAGTCTGCATCCTTTGTAAAACAAGGCAGGGAATTTTGCTCAGTCCTGTAGTGAGTTCAATGAATGCCACTATAAAAAAACCTTGAAGCATTTAAGCTTCCCAGACTGGCTGCACCAGGAACAGTCACTTTAACAACCTTTATGGTTACACAGATTTTTATCTGAATATTGGCATTTCTTCCTAATTAATAAAACTTTCTTCTTCATTAATAAACCTTTGAAGGTGACAGGGCTCCTGCAGTCTCTGTGGAACTGTAGCAGAAACAGACCTATTCAGATATGATGCTCCAGGCAATATAAATATATGGAAAAGTTATGTCTCCATTTAACACTGAACATCAAAGTTTAATCACCACCATCATTTTGAAAGATAAAACTTTATTTATCAAAGGTGATTTTTTTCTTGAGTGTTTAGCATCATGTGATTGGTTTCTGTAAAGCTTTTGTCTTGCTGTTTAAAGAAAGCTTGTTATTTCCTCCTGATGGAGGCAGTCATAACCCTTAACTACAAGAAGAGGGTCTTGTTCTTACAACAGGCAAATCAGGTATTTTTAATCTCACACTTTAAAGCACTTTTGCTGGGCTTCAGCATAAAGTTTATGTCCCTTCTTCCACATTCTCCCATGCTTTATGAAAATGAATGTGAACTGTCTAGCACGGGCCCAGCAAACGCCTGGAGAGCGACACCATCACCCCTATATCCCTAATTCCTCTCCTGTCAGTCACAAAATGCTCAGGTTGAGGTGCTTCATGCTATTGTGACTCCTCACATTTTTCAGAGCCCATCTGAGAGGTAGTTTCCCCTCCTGCAGGAATATCCAGCAATCCCAAAAAATCAGCTGTGCTCAGGAGGAGCCTTCTTCAAACAGGCTCCAAGCAACTAGTAGCCCAGATGAATCAGGCTGCCTGCTCTGCCTCTCCATCTTTTACTATTCCACTGAGCCTTTCCATGCAACACTCACAACATAGGCAATTTCATTTTGATTTCAAATAGTGCATAGCTTAAGAAGCTTAATCTGCCCTGTAGAACTCTACGAAAAAGTCTATAACATGGCTCTGGTATTAGCATCCTACCACCAATGCCTGTCTGGCATCCAAAAGGCAGATTCCTAAAGTACCCACCACATGCTGTAACAAAGCTGTGTTATGAGTTCAACATTGTGCAAGATGAGAACTGCTCACATTTCATCAAGTCATCACCCCACTGTCAAGAACCTCAGGGAGAAGTAGACTTTGATAATTTGAGGTGCCTGTCTTGGAGTTTGGGTCATGATAGTCATAATCAAGACTATAGCATCTTTCTTATCATGACCTCTTTCCCCCAGGAAGCCTTAAGTTTTTGGAAAGTACCCCAGAGTGAACTCCAGCTGGGGATGTGTTATAGCACTGATACCATGCCATAGAGCTTACTCCAATTTCAGGGGCCTAATGAGTAATTTCAGACAAACTACAGCAGCCTAAAGAACAAAGGGCTGGTACATATAAATAATAACTACATCCTCTCAGACTGAAGACGCTAAGAGACATTAAAGAAAACATACGCTTTCTGAGGCTTTTCACCTTAAATAGACTAAAACATCACAGGCTGGAAAGAGAGAGTCATCCTACCACAGGACAGAAGCAAAACAGTCTTTGAGCAGACCAACACACACAGATCTCTCCTCTCCTTGCTTCATTTGGACCTGAAGCCACAGCCAAGCCCTCGCTCATGGTCAGCATTTGGGTTAACCATTGCAGATGATTCTGAGCTCTGACTACCAATCTTTGTTTCACCCAGCCTTAAGTCTGCTGACCCCACTGGTATTCAGCACAGTTTCAGCTCTCCCTTCCTGAAGCAGGGCAGACATTATTATTGTTGTTACCTGGAAGAGTATATAAAAGTATGGCATAAAGCAGAAATCACACCATCTGAGCATTTCCATTTCAAAGGGTTGGCTGTTTTTTTCCAGTTACTCCACCTGGCTTTTCCTTAAGACAGCAGTTTATGCTATGTATGACCACAGTTAAGCAATTTCTGAGAATACTGACAGAACAGAAAAGCATGAGTATATATTTGGCTTTTTTATGCTGGCAGCCTTCTTTAGTTTTTCAGTTTTGAAGAGCTCAGCATCTCAGCAGGAAGTGGAAGAGAGTTAAAGTTTGACCATAGGTCAGAAAAACTTTTAGATGATTCAGTGAAAATCTGCTTTTCTATCACCAAATCTGCAATATATAGAGCTTGAGAATCATGTAGGTAGTCGGTCAACAAGACAGTGGGTCATTCTGGTTTTCATTGTTAGTAAGACCTAGAGCCATGCAGTTGTTCTTACCTAGCTCTGCTCTGAATTTGCACACGGCAAAATTGAGTTATTTCAGAACTACCAAGTATCAGACTGTGGATTTTTATTGCTGGCTAGATAGGGCCACTCAGGAGAATAAGAACTTGCAGACTGTGTTAATTCAAAGTATGTTAGAGTCTTGGATAGATTATTTCATTTAGGGCTGAAGTTGCTCTAGGCCAAGACTTAATCAACTTATAGCAAACTGTGATTACTTCTTTAAAGAAGGTAACTATGTCAATTTTACCAACACATTCTCCTCCAGCTTTTTTACCCAATCTTATCTGATCATCTTAGCTCACATCCTTTGGGGTTATACAGGAAGCCAGACCTATACATTTGGGGAATTGTACATTAAATGGGAAGTGGTTTTGTATGCTGTCTTGTTTTATGAGAAGCACATATTACATCATATGCTTTATTGCTCACCATTGCCCACACAGGTGAGGTGAGACACTCAGACCTTCCCTTGCCTCCTAAAGATCTGCTGGCAGAACGCAGATATAAGCTGTAGCTTGCACCCAGCAGGGAGCAACTTCTAAACATAAGATAAGCAATGCATAGAAAAGAACTGGCAGGAGTGTGGGTGTTGAGAAAGTTAGTAGTTTTCCCGTCTGAAGGAGCCAGGCCAGCAGATAATTCTTTGGAGTGATTTCCTCCTCTTAGAAAGTACTTAAGTGACCTTAAGCTGCTGAGCTGGCAGCAAATACAGCTTGAGTTCAGTGGATGCACATGTCTGCACTGCATGATTCCACCACAGGGACACAAGACCTTGGGAAGCAGCTTTAATTGAATAAAGCCATCCAGGGCATGGACAGCACTTGCACCGAGTTGTTGGAATAGAATGAATTGAAAGAAGTGCTATGGCCTAAAAGCCATCAAACTGTTCTGACCACATCTTCCAATCATTTTTTGACACTGAATTACACAAAGTTGTCTCTTCTTGTTTTGTTGCACAGATATATGACACATTATTCATTCACTTTTCAAAAGATCACTCATTAAAATTATCTTCAGAGTGTCCCTAGATGTACGGCTGAAAACAACAGCACAAAACATCTTTTACAAAGAGTTCTGCTTTTTTTCCCACCCTTTGCAAAGGAAATATACCCATCCATCTCCTCAATTTGAAAAGGGAAATTTATTAAGTGTAGATATACATACCTGTATATAACATATTCATATGTATTTACATTAAGCCTATTTTTTAAGAGTTCAGGAAAATATGAGAAAAAACTACTACAAGGAAGCCTTCCTCACATTTCTATATTGGGTCTCACTATCCTCAGTGTAGTAGTCTCAGGCACCTGTAGTATTTAAATAGAGTACATGATCCATTTGAAATATTGATACCAGCTCGCATTGACTGTACTGACTGCGGAATAGTCAGTAGAAATAATTACCCACCTTTTCCCAAAGGTTATTAGTCTCTTTTTTATTTTAGATTGCCTCATAACTGTAGTTTTCATTAAACATTTTTCATACTACACAAGAGCTAGAAGCAAGAATGCTCTAGAATGCAGAGTTACTGTAAACGATGTAGAAGAATGAAAGAATGTAGAATTAAGCCCAACTTAATTCAACATCAACAGTAAAAAAAAAATAGAATATATTAAAATTTGCATCTTCTAATGTCTACACCAACACTACATGAAAAGATTAGATGAAACTTGCCCTTAGACTTTTCAGGACAGAGATTCTTGTGCCTTCTTCTGACTGCTCAGAGTGCTATTTCATGGGGGAAATGGCAATAACGTATTATGAAATTCAAATTAGCAGGTAATGTGCAAACAGTGTGAAAAGTTTTTATCAGACAACCAGTATTTTAAAAAAAAATTATAAATCCTAATTTTTTCATTATAATTTTGCTTCATGTTAGCTCACAAGTTCTTCCCTCAGTGAAATGAGGGCAAGCAAAAGGAAATAGGACAACCTAGACCTGTAGTGTAAACCAGATTATAGTTCCCCTGTCACTAAATAAAATCATGTAAGAAAAATGAAAATGTTACCTAAGCTTATTTAATCAGCACTGTGGGTCATACATTATCCATGTTTAGCTTCAGTGTGAAAATGCATGCTGAAAATTCTTCCCCTGCACTAATTCTTTTGGCTCAAAACAGGCTGTGTGATGCAATTCCAGCAGCATGCAGGCAAATATTCCTGCACTGTTTAGATGAGTAAGAGCAACAGATGGAGCTGTCTAGTGTGTGGTTCTTGCAGGGTTTGAACGTCTTGAAACACAAAACAGCTTGATGAAACGTGTTGCATTATAAAGAGCAAGTACAAACTCATAACAAAAGGCCAAACGCTGACAAATCCTGAATGTGTTACAAGCCTTGTGCAGCAAGATACAAGAGGCATTAGTATCATGAACCTCAGATAACAGTAGTAGATTCAATTAAGAGACAAATAGAGGTTGTTTCTGTGGCCATTAGAACTACTATATGCTTTTCTAGAACATGAAAGGATTTTAATTTCAGGGTATTCTAGCGATTCCAGCATGGATAATGCAAAAATTTCATTTTTCATGGAGTTTTGGGCTAGAAATATTCTTTTTCTTCACAAATTGCCTTTCTCTGTGAAACTGCTCTTAAGTCTTTATCCCAAGTGCCTTCAATTGATGAGTTAACAATGTTACCATTGCATAGTTTTCTACTTTACCATAACATTTTAAAGCTTAATATATATTCATTACTATATATAGAAAATCATGATCATGAAAGTTAACTTTCAGCAAAGTCAGCAAATATTGTTGCATGAACCTTAAGCACTTTATAAAAACACTTCCATAAGTAAAAAATTATTCATAGTTGAAAGGCTGTTCAGTCAGGCTTTTATATCAAGATTGTCACTGGGATGTCTTAGAAGTTGTGGGGTTTAGAAGTATATTTTCATTTCTTTGTCATATTTTTCTTTCCTCTAAAAAGCATTTTCTGCCCAATGAAACATAAATAGTTGATCTTTATCAGAAAGAGACAGAAATATTCTGTATAGCACTTAATGCACTTCCAAACCACAATTACTTTAATGAAATTTTTGGGCTTAACTGTTTCTTCCTTTGCTCCAGTATTCCATCTCATTTATCATAGAAACTTAGCAAACAAAAAAGATGCAAAGGCATAGAAGTATTTTTATGCTTTCTGACTGTATATGCTGTACTAGCTATTTGACCTAAGAGCAACTAACTGCAAGTGACATTGAGTGAAACACAAAATATCAATAGTCACTATGACGCAAAAACTAGCTGCTGTTTTGAAGTGTGATAGTTCTACAGTCTCATTCATTCATATTTCATTCTATTTCACACACAGTTCATGCTGCCAAATACTTCCAGAAGTTTTACAACTAGACCAGTTTTGAAAGAAAAAATAGTAGGCACATTCTTGTCATTTATACAATTGTATAAACACAAAAAAGTGTAAGAACTGCCTAAATTCTTATTCCCAAGGAATCATGTAGATCAGCTGATGGTTAGCGTCATTATAAAACACTATACACTAATTGGTTGTTTAAATGCCAGTTGAAATAGGAAATTCTAAGGGAACAGGTACATTTAGTTTGCAATTCCAAATAGAAAATAACATTAAGAAACAAACCCAAGACTAGATCTTTTCAGTACAACTCTTTCTCTATGAAACCATCAATTCAGTTTGGTCTGGTTCAGCTTAATCCTGAAGTAATGCCAAGTTACCTATACCATCTTTTCAGATGTTGGCATTTTAAGCAGGTCCTATAAGATTTCAGAAAATCGACCTCAGTGCTGACTCTACAGAAAACAGCTACATGTAGTGGTGGTTTTCGGGGAGTTTCTCCTTAGCTTTTATACTCTCTTCCTCAGGAAAACACAAGTTATTCTCAAACACATTAATTTGACTGACTGGCACCTGAGGGAAAGCTGTGTTTAAATGGAAACTACAACTGTTTGTCGCCTGGCCTTGTCAGAAAACATTACCCATCTCCTTTTCACTGACTGAGTTACATTGGCTACTTCAGCTTAGTATCTGGAACTCTTACAGTGACATGTAGCACAGACAGAATGCTTTCTATCAGCTTCTGGCCCTCAGAGAAATCTTGCTTTCATGATGTTTAACATGAAACGCCAGCCAACTTCAGTAGGAGATTTGAAGATCCTCTCTTGTGTCTATTACCATGACATGTGAGCATCTTTGGAAGTCACAGCTGATTATTAAAGTTTCCATTAATTGTCATTAACATCACCTCTTTTTACAGAGATTGAAACTGAGATATAGAAAGGCTACATCTCCAATTTTACATGCTAAAGACTTAAAACCACTTGAAATGCTTGTCAAATATTGTGAACTTTTTGGTTTTAGCAAATTTATGTTCCATGTCATTCAGATAGAGAAATCCTTCTTCTCTCAATAATTTCCCTATATTTGTTGGGTGGCAAAAGTGAATTCCAAGAATGCCACTGCTAGATATCTTTATAAACTCATATTTGACTTCTAGCTAAAGATTTTGCTTAAAGCTGAAGACCTAGTCAATGGAAAGTTGGGAGTTCCAGACTGAGATTTCATATTAATTTCAATGGACAATCACTCCTTTCTATGCTACAATCTGATCTGTTTGTCCTTTTCTATTCCTTATAGTCTCTCGTACATTGTAATAACATAAATAGAATTAAAAACCACTTCTGAGTCTGGTGGCCATTAAGACAGTGCAGGGTGTGGACAGTATGAACTTCAGACTAGAGTGCAAAGGAAATTACACAAGGGAGAAATAAATGTAATTAGAATGGACTCACTCAGTTCCTTCCAAATGCACTGATGATAGTGCTCTCTTTTTATTCAAGTACACAGTGATTTCAGCTTTATTCAGCCCTGCCTTTTGAGTGCTGGTGTTTTAACTGAGTAGGTTTTAAATAACCAAGAGGAGTAGGGAGCTCACTAGTCTGATAAATGATGCAGCTTTTGACAAACATCTTCCCAGATCCGTCTTTGGGATTCAAACCACTATAAGGGCTAGAGAGAGGGTCAGGAGAGTGAGTGACAGTCTACCACTTCTGTATGATTCCAGACTCGAGCTGTTTTTCAACTGCATCTGGCATGAGTCTCTTTTGCAACCTTTGCCTGCTGGTGACTGCTAAAGACCTCTAGAAAGGGAGTTGTACTCACTACAAAGACCTGTGTGTATAACAAATGCCACTGCTGTTGCTTGGTAGCCCCTGCTCTCAGGGACTTGAACAACCAGGATGCACTGCAGATGACTTTCTATAAGAGGCATCTGTAATAAGCAAGCACAAAGGGATTGCTTGACACCAGCAACAGGTATATTTACCAGATCATGATGCATTCATTCCATGTTTGCAGATGTTCTACAGCCTGAATTATTTATGAACGTCTTCACTTAAGGGGCATCTGTTGTAGACAGAACAGGGCCCCCTTGAGATAGCTGCTGTTACATCAGTTCAGGAAACTTAAGCTGTGCCTGCAGGATTCTCACCAGTCACTTCTCTTGGTATATATTTCTACTTTCTAATTTTAAGCTTGAAGCTGTCTGCTGAAGAATGACTCAGAGAAAGAATGGGTGACTTCGTATGGAGGAAATTACAAGTCCAGTCATAGCCAACCCAGACTTCTGACCCGGAGCCTGAGTCACATTAATTGTATGAACTGTAACCCCACATAAAAATACGCACAGAATCAAACAATTACTTCTCAAAAAGTGTCTGCACTTTCATGAAGGTCTGACTCTGCCTTAGTCTGAAACTGAAAAAGGAGACAAAAGAAAAGGCACTTTTTCCAGTCCTGTTTAAAGAAAAAAGTGTGGATAAAAAAAATCTTGGCCTTACTGTAACAGCAACATTGTGCTTGGCTTCACTGGGCTACTCAGGAGTCCAAAGCATATTAAGTGTGTTTGGGATTCTCAGCTGATACAACAGGCAAAAGCCTTCTCACTTCAAACAGGATTGTCACAGTTGGTCTAAGTTGTTGGTAAGCCCAGAAAAGAGGGTAAAAACTACAAGGGCTTGAGGGACAAAGTGGATTTCTGCCTTGGAGACTTTTCCAAATCAAAGCAGCCTATGAGCAAAACCCTAACCTCCATATTAAGTTTCAAAGCACTTTTAAAATGAGATAAAAAGCTATTTTGCCCCATTTTAGAAAGGGAAAACTGGAGGAATCCACAGAACAGAGCTGCTTGCAAAATGTCACAAACAGAGCAAGGCTAGAAGTAACAGCTTCAGCCTCTCACAGACTACCAAGCCATGCTCTATCCACAATGAAACACTGGCCTCCTATCAAGCAGGGTATATCCAAAGCAAAGTATACCTTTAAGATTGACCTTGCTTATTTAGTAATACAAGGAGCCACCAGAATTCCTCATGTTGCTGTTCCCTTACTTAAAAGTACATATTTTCTGCTAATATGGCCCCATCTGCTGTCTCTGACAGAGAGAACCTCTGATCATCTTAAGGATAAAACTGGGATGATGTATTTCTTTAATTTACTTCTTTCTGCTTAAATCTGAACGTAAAGATAATTTTCTGTTCATGATGCAAACCATGGAATATGTAGGAGATCAAAGACTGCACTGTTATAGTTACTGGAATAACTCCAGTATTCAGAATTTCCTCTATTTTAAACCCTATTTCACACAACTTTAATTTTGCATCATGTGGAAAAAACTAGCTTTGCAGAATTTCCCCTAAATATCAAGACAATGAGAAAGAAAGACGTCTGCAAAATCCCAGAGAAGTGGTGAGAATTAGATCAGAAATTGCATCTTTCAGGGGTTGCATGTTCCCCAGCTAACAGT
This sequence comes from Forpus xanthops, assembly GCA_032466535.1. Lineage (NCBI taxonomy): Eukaryota > Metazoa > Chordata > Aves > Psittaciformes > Psittacidae > Forpus > Forpus xanthops. Next base: position 19,668 of record JASSUY010028607.1, on the reverse strand, counting down.
CAGCTAGTGGAAAGATGCATCAGGCTAACAGAGAACTGCTTAACTCTTCTTGGAAGTTTCTCCTATCCCCTCCCTGAATACACACACATATTCACCACCCCCTCTTCATATAATCTTTTGTGAAAGATTAGAAAGGAAGTCGGGGTCCTTTGGAGGCTCTCCAGATCCATCCTTGATGAAAGGCAGGCTTCATTATGCAGACCTGCTTTCCAGCAGCAGGGCACTGTGTAACTCTGTAAGTGACGTTACAGACAGGTCTGAGGAAGCAAGGTCAGACCCCAGGATGGGAGAGGCAAGGGGAGATGCCCCTGCTTCTTGAGGAGATAACGTATCTATTGCTTCTCAGACTTAATAATAACTGCCTGCAGCAGCACAATTGTACCCAGGGCCTTCTTTGTAGTAACCATGAGGAAAGATATGCTATTCCTGTTAAGAACTAAACGGTGGGCATCAGAGCCATCAAGCAGACACCATACAGCTGGTTCTGCTGGAATCAGTAACTGCTCCCAGCCTATGCCCAACAGTTTCTGGGTCAGCCTACGGCAGTATTCCTGCTGCATGCTCCCAGAATTATGACTTACATCTTCACTTGCAGAGACTACTTCACAAGTTGGATCATATAGCAGCACTAACCTCAATCCTCCTCCCTAGCAAGGAAGATGGCAAGCCTCCTTAACATTGTAACAGGCATTTTTAGAAAGAAAAGTGAGCCTTTGAAACTTAAAGTGGGTCCAAATAGGGCTATCTTTAGGAAGGAGCAAAGTCCTAAGACAAGACATGTCTCTGCCACTCCCAAAATCTGAGTTCTTCCATAATCAGAAAGCTGCTTTCTATTTCCATATCAAACTTAGAAAAATCTTAAGACTATTTTCTGTTACACTTTCATTGGTGCTAAGTGGAAAAGGACTAGAAGGACATAAAATCATGAAGCTTCCTTCTCCATATACTTTTAACCTAATAACTAGTTTGTCATCACTCATTGTGACAGCTGTTTCCAACAGTGGAGCCCTAAATTTTCTGCTGCTGCACCTCAGGGGAGAACTGTTATGATAAAACTGAAACCTAGGCTAAGATGAATCTGTTCCACAGACATTTATTCAATTACACAAGCTCTATTTCTTTGGATGACTTTCTGGGAATAGGAGACTATGGATTTGGAGGGAGTTCTAATTTTAAGAAGCCAAAATCCCTAGGGATTAGATATTCATGAGGCTGCAACCGCTGTATATTAAACAAAAGGAAGGAACATCTTCTGCCCCCAGTGAAATGTGATGATGGCTCACTCTCACCAGATGAGCTATTTGAACATTGGTTCAAAGTGAACCACTTCTACAGAGCTCAGAAACCATTTTAGTAGTTTTCTATATCTGCAAATAAAGTGACTTGTAGCGTGTTTTAGACTATTTTCTGAAGTTAAATATTTCTTTGGCTGTTTGCTCAGAAAACTTTTTTGCATGTGAGTCTTAAAGCAGTCATCCCAGAAATGCTGAATTCTTTCCTCCCATCTATTAGCATTCCAGTCAGCAACACTGCAGACTAGTCTTACCATACTAGTCAGACTACCTGAACACAGAGTAAACAGTTCACGACAAGCTTCCCAATCTGAAATGAAGTGACTCACAATAACTAAACAAACTGAATAGCTGGCTATTCATAAATGACTTACAAAGAGAACAAAGGTTAACATTTGGAAAGCCATTTAGTACTCATAGTTGGCCCATGATCTCTTTTTTTGCCCTCTAAAATAACAAGAGTGATCAAAAAAGCAAAACAAGCCTTGAAAGACAAGAAACTTAATCTCAGAGAGATGAATCTTTAGATCACGCATGAAACACTATTGCTGGCTCAGCACAGCAATAACTTTGCGCTGTTCTACGAGAGTTGGGAGCCTTGAGCCAAAGAAACAAGGCCAGAATCAGCACCAACTTGCCACTAGCAGTAAAAAGTATAAAGAGGTTGCTTCATCTAGGCATTTCCAAATCCACAGGGGCCTCTGTCTGCCAATTACTTCAACTTTCTTACTCTTCCTCTACCTGGCTCCATATAGGTCTTTCTGGTATATTCAGCTGAGCATTTGAGCACTTTTTATTAGCAGCAAACAAAGTGTCTGAAATGTCTTACTTGTGATATTTTATTTCACCTATCCTTTCTCCCAGAAAAGCAGCATGTGTGAACTGAGTATTTCAGATGCTCTTGCACATGATTCATGGTTCCAGCTAAGTAACTATCTTTCTCCTCATCTCTTGCAAGCCTTTTGTTTTGCTGTGTGGACTTTCATCTCTTATCTGAGCCTATCTTGTGATTCAGAAAAATTACTGGCAAATAACAGTTTTACAATTTTCATCTTTTTATAGATTTTTTCTAATTTTTCCGATTAGAACAATATAATGAAGGTAAAACATTTGTGATGTACAACGCTGTACCTAAACTGCAAGTGTGCATACATCCCTGCCCAAGGATGGCTTGTACTTAACTGGTGGTGTGGAGGAAGATACCATTAAAGGTCTAGATTGCTGCAGGGATAGAATTTCACTGAGGGTTTTGTAAGGGTCACCTGTATTATGACTACAGCTACATCCGTAACCGGTGAAGCGAATGATTTTGCCTGTCAGTTATTAGTACTCCCAGAGCTAGCAAAAATAAACACATCCAAAACACTGTCATCTTCTGATTTCTTTTCATCACGTCTTAAAAGCCTGTGTCTTTGGAGTTGGTTTTAGTCCAACACATTGAATGGATTTTAATTATGTATTTCCTTCTGCTTCTGGCACAGGATATAGCATTAAAAAAACTTAATGCACATGATACACTGACTTTCAGCACGGCTTAGCTTTGCTATTCTCTGCTTTCATGCACAGAATCCTAGAACGCCACCTCCCAACCTATTCAGTTTGATTCAGCTCTGGGGGTTGGCATTGCATTTACTATCCAACACTGCAAAGTTTCGGGGTAGAGAAGAGGCAATATATCCATAGATTCACTTGGCCAAGAAGAGACTGCACTCTGCAGTGAAGACCAGGGGCTCCTCATTTAGCTGGGTACCAACAGTTACACAGACACTTCCATGGGGTTTTATGTGATAAAAATAGTTGTACCATGTCAATGCACAGATTCAGCATGTTCCTTGCCTGGGTTAAGGATGTGAGGGAGATCAGTAAATCTACAGTCTTACCGTGAAAACCATTTTCACTACGCACATCATCTCAAAATCCATTGAAATTCAACCACCAAACTAAAATGATTTAGCTTAATGATTCAAGACAGTTTGTTTACTGGAGTCCTCTATAAGAGCTCTGTCCTGGATTCAGCCTAAAAGAGTTTGGTTTTTTTTTTTGGTTTTGGGGTTTTTTTTGTTTTGGGGTTTTGTTGCTTTTTTTTTTTTAACACAACCTGTTAGCAAAGCCATTTCTGAATTAACAGACTGAATCCTGGCAGAGCACATGATCCCAGTATTTCAAAGTGAGCAACACCTGCATTTGTAAAACAGACACATTACATGAAACAATAAATCTTTTCTGACTGTACCCTTCAGACCCCTGAGTACCAAGCAGTGAAGAGCAATATGGATACCGTTTAGATAACAGAGGAAATGCCTATGTTGGTGCCTACAGAAAACAAAACAGAAGATTTCCATTCACTCCAATTACCTGATCAAACCTTGTACTAATTAGCACATGGATAGCATAGAACAGGGTTACCCAATGCTCTAAGAGATCCCACCAGGTGGGAAGGATCCTAAAGTGGAGGAGGGGGGATTAAAAACTTCCCTTAATTGTTCTGCATGTCCTAATGAATGTTACAGCATAGCAGATTTTTGGCAACACATTTTGCTGAAGTATTATTTTAAACTTAGCTTTCTAAATCAAATAGCCTACTGTTTCAAAGCAATTTTGTTCCCTATCCTAAAGCTTAGCACAAGTATTAATAAAGTGGGTCATGGAGGGCTGTGACATAGACAGCGTGTGGGCAGTGCTTTTGCTAATTTGACCTCTTCTCACAGAAATGAGAGGAAACTGTGATCTGAAGCTGACATTTCCTTAGAACATCGCCCAGCTTTCCTAATGCTGCGACCACAATTCACTGATAACAGGGCTTTGAAGTAGCTGGAGCAGAGCCAGGAAACATTGGAAGTATTCTTCAGAGAATATCTGTTTCAGATTACCCCAATTTATAGCAAGCCACACATGCTAACTTTAGCATTTCTTCTGCCTTTAAAGCTTTTCGTCTTCTGGCTGATTGATCTTGAGCCTTTTCCTTTGGCTTAGTGCAGTACCATTTCTTGTCCAAACACTGCATTCCTACTTTGCATCCAATTTCTTCTCCACCATGTGTCACTAGGTTCGCTTATCTTTCTTATCCTCCAACCCACATTAACTTTTGCAAATGCACAATTTTGCTGGAGTTGGTAAAGAACCTGTGACAAACACTGCACTGAATGAGGATAAGCAAGCACTTAATGTTGTGGTTTCTTTATGTTGTTCCTTCATGCCTGCAGTACCTAGTCTTCCAGTTCTACTCTTCCCCTTCTCACCATCAGAGGCTATATAAGGGTAACTCATAGACAGGGTTTTCTAGTCCTGTTTGAATTTAACTGGGGTTGTACATCCAGCTTTCCTAGTAGGTAATACAAATAGGCTGCAGCGGCTCTGTAGGGCAAACCACTTGCTGTCAGGGATCTGACATCCACAATTTCCTCATGCTAAAGCTAGTCTGATGCCAGGTACTGAGTGTTTATTCACAGCTGCAGAATTTTATGTGCACATCTTCCAGTTTGGCTTCATACAAAAGGAATCCAGCTCAAGAGCATCACCAGCTCAAAAGCACCACAACCTTGGACTGCTACAAATCAAAGCTCAGAAAGTGATGGCTGGTAACACTCTCCTGATCCAGACCATAACACCAGTACGGAAGCACCATTTGACCCTTCAGAATTCTTGGCTGGTGCCAGAACAATCATCCTGCACAGTGAAATACAGAGCAGTTACAGTAAGCTGTACCTCTGCCTAGCCAACGATGAATGCCACGGCTCTAAGCACCTGCAAAGCAGAGCATGAGGTATTGTCTGCTCTTTGGTTACACCAGAGGACCACTAGCAAGAATTACTCACTGCCCAGCCTAGCCATGATTTCTAGGATATAAATGTTGGTAGTCAAACAGAGACAATTAAATCCATTCAACAGATCTACGGAGCAGTCAATGCCAGCATGGCTTGGCTTCTAACCACCTACAGTGCAATGGAGTTGAGAACCTTCTACGAAGCTCTAGGTCACTCTTTTGCCTTTCCCCAGCTGGGACTTAACACAGAATCATAGATCAGTTTGGACTGGAAGGGACCTCACAGACAACCCAATTCCAACCCCTTACCAAGGGCAGGGACACCTTCCACTAGACTAGGTTGCTCCAAGCCCCCTACCATCAAGCGCTTGTCTTGGAAAGTCAGTCAACATCTAAACAAATCCTTAGTTTCACCTTATCATATCAAAACAACAACAAGTAATCCATATAAAAAGCTCTCTTCTTTGTCAAATACAACAAAACCACATAGAATAGTTAGGGTTCTGTCTTTTAATAGGAAGACAGTATTTACTTTTTGCTATTGAAAATAACTCAGGGTACTCTGAAATCTAAAAGCAGAAATAAAGAGTTGGACTCCCAGACTCTTACATTTTATGTTGCTATTTTTGGACCTGTCATCTACTGACTTGAGGAATTCCCTCCATCAGGACTATTAAAAGGTTATTTGTAATAAGTGTAAGACCAGCTCAGTGGCTGAGAAAGGACTGTACACATAGCAGGTGATTGCTTGCTGCTTTCCCTCACAAGCAGTTAAGTAAATACACGCAATAAAACACACACCTATTTGAGCACCCCACTAACATCAAGACTAGTGCACAAGCCACTACAGTGGCCACTGCTGAACGCTGGCAGCAGCCTGGAAATACAAAAGCTTTTCAAAGGGGCAAAAATCTATGTAACACTTTGAAGGAAAAATAAAATGAAAAATCAGAGAGTTCAAACTAAATCTGAGCTATGCTGTTAAGCAAAAGGCAGCCTCATATTCCCCTGGAACTAGGACTAATTCCCAGTATTTTCTACTGTTCAGCAGTTCTCATTCTTATATAAAATACTATTCCCATTGGTTTTGATGGGGCTTCCTGTGTAATCGTGTATGATGCCAGTAAACTTTCGGACAGCACAACTTCCCTGCTGTTAGATGTTTCCGCTCTTTCTCTCCTTGGGAAATTAGCATAGGATTTCACAAGAGGCTGCATCCTGAAAATTGAGTTTTTTCTTACCATCACAAGAGCAGACAAAAAGGGAACAATTTTGAAAGAGACAAAAGTAAAATCAATCCATGTTCCATACTGAAGCAACATTTTGAGACCAAGTTTACCTACAGTTATTTTTGCTGAAACAATATTTCTCTTGAAGCCTTTTGTTTTGAATGAAAATAATAACTACAAAAATGTGATGGATGAGAAGTGGTCTCATGAAGAAAATAGCAAATCTTTCATTTCAGGGTGACCTGACAATGTTTTTTCCTTCCATTTTTCAGTTCAAATGTAATTGTTCAGACAGTCATTAGACAAAAGGCTTTACCATTCCTATGGAAAACATTTACTTGGCTATCAGAAGGAGTTGTTGAATCTAGCACCCCTGTGGGGATAGACACCCGATGAGATAACAGGTCCTTAAATTAATGAAGTTTGGTAGGAACTGCATGCTCTAAGAACTTTAGAAAAAGGTACAGAATGTTCTTCCTGATTTTGGTTGCCAACAACTTCATTTTCCCTGTTTTATCATTTGCAGAACCTGAAAGACTGAAATTAATGACTGAGCAGCTATTAGATGACAGTCAAAATGACTATTTGGCAAGAAGACTAATTTTTGATACTTCCTGTTCAAATTGCATAGACAAAGGCAAATTAGTGCCAGAGAAGAAATGGAAGGCTCCAGGAAGGAGACACGTGTCCACCTGGTCCTCGTGGTGTTGCATATTCAGTGTGCTATATGAAAATTAATATATTGCAGTACATTACAGCCAGAAAAATGCTACTCAAACACATAACCCAGCATTAAACTACCTACTAAACTGCAAAAGCACATTACTAACCCGATAATGAAACCACCACCAAGTTTCCCCTGCAGCACTTAAGGCACTCTTTTTAGAGGATACCATCTAGCATATATATATCATAAACTTCCCAAGTACCATGATGTCAAGTCATAGAGAAGACTTTTTTCATCAGTGTCACACAAATGTTGCATTGAGAAGGTCAAAACTGAGTTTGGTTCTTCTGTGCCCCAGTAAAGAGCTTTGATAGCAGGCCATCGTCTCTCACTGATGTCAGCCTCTGTAATAAATGTCATCTCTTCGGTGGGGAACTGCCCAATCTGACATCATTAGCAGATCTGGGATTGCTAAAAGGATTAGGGCTTCAGCATGTTTTGTTTCTAATTGAGCATGAAGCTCTCTTGGCAATAATACCCAAAAAAAAGCCTTACACTCAAAATCTGTTTGGATTGGATGGCATTCATGAAGTGATTCAGAACAACAAAGCTGCACCTTCCTTCATGTCGGCACAGTTGTCAGGACTAAATATTGTGGGCTGCACATCTTTGAATGAGATTGATTGCACAATGTTTGCAAAAGTGCAAAACATGTGAAATGCATCTTGTGTGGGAAGAAAACAAATGGATCAGTCCTCCTCCCCTTTGAATCTATCTGGATCCTTGCAAAAACAGATAAAGTGCAGAGTAGGAGACAAACAGTAGGGTCATTCTTACAGGGAAGTATGTTTGTGTCATGTCCACCCTGGATAAAATGAATATATCCTCATATGGCTTTGGACAGATTTCTTCTTGGTTCCCAAAATTAACACTTGACTGTCCACAAAAGCATTCTTTAAAAATAAATGCAGATTTTTAAACTTCAGGAAAATAATACTAAAAACCTGAACTTAAAAACATCTTTAATAGCACAATTTTTCCAGTGATCATTAGTTTTCCTAGAGCATGCTACTCACAGCTTTTGAAGGTCAGAATTCAACAAATACTGAAAGACATTTCCCCCATTCCCATCCAGCTCCTGGTTCCCCCACTCATAAAGACATTCCACATGGTCCAATTTCCAGAATGTATATTATTGATTTAATCCCTCAGCATTGGGAACCATAACTGTATCATAAAATAAATGGATTGTGTCTGTTTCTTGTTCTCCTCACCCCCATGATACATGCATTTTACAAAGACGACAATGACCTCTCATCAATAGCCTCATCAGATTTATTCAGTAAGAACCCAGTCCTACCACATGGGAGTTTTATGGCTCATTTCAGCAAGAAGAGCCTGCAGCTGTAGCTCTAATAAATATTTTCACAGGTATCTTTAACACCAGTCTGTGAGGTGATTTTGAAAGGGGGTGCCTTGCCCTTACACCATGGACATTATTGTTGCCTTCCCTGTACAGATTTCAGCAACAGTGCAGCTCTGCAATGGACTAGCTCAATCAGCTATGCTGGCAGAATGGGAACTCCACAAAAAAAGGAAAAGTAAACTTTTTCAGCCAAATCAGCTTGCTGCATGATTGCTATTCCCAAAGCCGCAAATGAGTGTGAACACCAAGTTACATGCAGTAAAAGAGTGGAACAGTCACTTCTCTTACAACTTAAAGTCAGCTTAGCCTTGAAGGGCCATCTACAAGAAATAAATGCACTGGGCCACATGCTTTGCTGATAAGTCAAAGTTAGATCAGCACTACAGAGGTCTGTATTTAAACCAGCTAATGATTTATCCTACTATAGCCAGTTTCCCCTGAAGCTGAAAATATTAAGTAGGTCTCCAATAAAAATGAAATACATCCTCACCACCAGTCACTCCTGTTTTCATAAAGGGCAAAGCAAGATGATGTATTCTTAGTCACACGCCTGACTCTGCAAAAGGAACATTGTGCTTATCTATTCTTCAGCCCACAGCCGTGATTCAAGTGGAATTATGACTCTTCCCCTGAAATAACAATTTAATCTGTCATTATTATTTCTGCATTGGGTTTTTTTGTTTATTTTTTAATGGCAAATAGCATCTACCTATGTGGAATGTAGGACTGTTTTCTTTTTGATATTGAAAAGCTCCCGCACAAAGCAAACATTGTCTGAACCTCAGAGTTGGTATACTGTTTAGGAATGCAACCTTCAACAAAGCCAGAGACTTTTCACAGTGTTAAAATAAACCTTAGGCATTGGAGTCATCCCCAGGAAGCAGATGAAAATGATGTGCACACGTGTCAAAATGCCTACTTCAGCTATATGAATATAGCAAGATGATGTGAACTGGTAGAAAGGCAGGGGCCGTTTGGAACAATCTGAAACACTTCTTCAAAGGCTGTTTTCTAAGAGGGTTTAATTGCATTTTAAAAACTAACTTTGAAAGATAACACAAGAAAGGACAGCTCAAGTAGAAATTGAAAACGAGTCCCTGCTGCTGCTCTTTGAAACAAGGTTAGTAATTACAAGCACACAAAGCATCTGGAATATCATATACTTGTTCTTTCGTAATTAAGACTTCAGTGTTTTCTTGATTTTCTCTCCATTCCACATCATTTGTTTACAAATTGGAAAGCTTCACTAGCTGTCCCAAGCTGGCCTTTGTGGAGAAGTCAGCATCGCTTATAAGGATGCAATCTCAATGTTATAAAATTTCAAGATCTAATCAAAGTTTCTTTCCATAACGTAGATACTCTCTCCAGCATTATGGGACACTATTCCCCTTACTTTTACCATACAGTGGAGTACTGGTGAAACCTGCATCTGTCCTAGCAGGTCCCTGCACTGTCATATCTTTCTGGTGCTTCAGAAACCAGAATGCTTCCGCAGCATTGGACTTCGTCCTGCAATTCAGAGGAGAGGAAGCAGAGAAGCTGGAGAGCAACAGGAGCTAACAGCAATGCCAAGTTATGTGTTCAGACCTGAGATGGTGGCAACTTACTTAGAACACCCAGAAGCCAGGATATAAGCCCCTTTTTCTGCTAGGGCAACCTACTGATCTCCAAAGTGATAAAATCACAAGTAGAGCCAGACAGGAAACAGAAAAGAAAACCATAGAAGACAGCTTTGCAGTAAAAGAATTGGGAACAAAAAATACCCTGATTCCAAGTTACTGCCCCAGTCCCTTAAGGGCCATGTAGTCATAGGTGTCCATCCTTCTCCAGGACAGAGTTTAAAGCAGACATAAATGCATGATGCATCTTGGCATCCCCCTTTCAGAAGCAACGTGGGCAGTCATAGGTGCTCTCACCAGCAGTTGCCTTGATGAGGTATCGCAGGTCAGAGGTGCCTGATTCTGAATTGGGTTATCAGAGATAACCCAGGCGCTGCAGCTGATGCAAGGCTTTGAGAATCCACAGGGCAACATGTTCTCTGTCTTGATTTCTCTTTTCCCTACACAGCTAAAAAGCCAGCATTTTTTTTTTGCTCATACAAAAGAATGCATTTCTCCCTCATATTTCTAACAAGTCTGAGTAATAGTGATAAATCAAAGCTGAAATTCATGATCTAGCTAGAGACTGAGCTCTCCAACTGAAAACAGCAACACGAACAAGATATACTTGACCAGACTTTCGGGCTGGTAAGGAAAGGGTAGACAGAGTTTGAGCCTCTCATTTGCACAGTGTTACAATGTAATGATGGAAGGTTGGATTTGTCTGGGTAAGCCAAAGGTAAGATATAAGTTGTCCAAACTCATGAATATCGTCTGCGCAGATGCAGTAATGACGTGTCTCAATAGTCAAAACAGAATAGCAGACGTTTGTGGTAAGAAAATTAGGTATGAATAATCCTGTCTCAAGTAATGAGCTGGCATAACAGGCAAAATTAGCTAAGATAGACTCCTAACACAAAGAATTGAGAAAAATTAAACAACCAAGAACTCCTTGAAACTCTGCATGGTTGCAGTTGTGACATTCAGAAGTATCTTATTTAAATGAAAAAAAAAGGACCTTACCAGCGTGATAGAAAAATTAATCAATTTCTGCTCCATTTCATCAAGTTCACAAGAAATTGTTTGGAATGGGATGGAATAGAGACCTCCACCACCATGTCTCCTCAAGAGATGAGGCTAATTGCCCTGATTCTTCTGTTTGGGGTTGCCCACTCTAGACTGTCTTCACAGATAACCTGAAATATGAAATTCCAAATGTATGCTATGGAAGTATCAAACTGATACAGCTGCCTAGAAAACTTGAAGTCCAGTCACATGAAATTCACCAGCATAACACACAACCACGAGTTTCACATTTCACATTTCTCACTGAAATTAGGCAACACTGAAAGAAAAGCAGCAATGCCAGAAAAGCAAGGGCACCTAATGTATATGATGACAAGAGCCCGTTTTTGCCAACCCAGTCCACCAGAGGATATTTGAGCAGAATTGTCTGCACCGGACACCAGTGAAGTGTTTGATTTTCCACAGGAAAATATGCTGGAAGTCCCCAGAGGCTTCCAGACACCATCCCTGGAACAGGGCCTGACCATAGCATGGACTGGAATTACACTAAGTTAAGTACTTTCTGTGACAGTTTTTTCCACTCATTCTTCCATCTTTGCATCTCTGATCTAATAGTATCTACAAGTGTTAAAGGCAGTAAATCAAATGTTGGACTTACGTCTCCTCTACAAAAAGTTATGAACATTCACCTACTTTAATTCACCCTCAGTATAAAAGCTTCCTGGAAATACAGATAAGAGGAATTAGAAATACCTTATGTGTAAGTAACACATATGGCACAGGCACAATTACTATCACAAAACTAGTTGAATTCTAGAAGGTTTCAGTTCAGCAGGGTAGAGGGAACTGTACCAAGATAAAACACAGTGTTGCTGTGAGGCAAAACTTCCAACAAAAAAAGTAATAAAGTCAGGTCCATTAAACTATTCTGCTTTGAAAGACAAAACATTTAATTTTATTTTGCTTTTGCAATATTTTAATTTCCATATATATATTTCCTTTCAGGAGAGATTCATTATTTGAATTGCAGAAAGCCCAATACATGAATAAAGTTTGTCTACAAAAAAGTCAAAATGCAAATTGGTGTCCAGATAAGGAAATGTTATCTTTTAACCTTAAAGTGCATTATTATTATATTATTTTAAATAAAACTTCACTGAAATAGATTTTAGAAGTCTATTGGAAATTGTCCAGTACCCTTTAGTAGTCAGATATCCACAATTCTATCTCCTAAAAAGCAACCCTGACTTTACTTCAGAGCATTTTTAGACATCAAGGGAGCAGGTAATAGCTCTAAAAGCATCCTCCTGTCTGTCAGAGCATCTTTAGCACTGGCTGGCACGAAAGCAGATTGCAGCTCTTTTTCATCTAGCAGTTATTCAATACAGCACATTTGTTATTCTTTGCTGCCAAGGAGACAATCTGGTTCTCATTTCCTTGGAAAAAGCACATAATAGTATGAGTTAAACATCAGATATAATTAAGCAAAATGGTTGAGTGCCTGACTGAACAGTGAAATGAGGCTGTCCCAGATATGAAGAATAGCCACACACCTGAGAAGAGCGGAAGGAGAAAAGCACTCCCTCCTAACTGGAGCATGCAGACATTATCACATCTTTTCCTTATGCAAGTAGGTATGTCCTAGGGATTGTGCAAACTAATTAAGTGGCCTCTCACAGCATCCGGGGGAAAACTACTACCATGCAGATCCTGCTGGTTTCCTACATAATGAAGTAAAATTTATCTTAAGATGAAAAACCTGATTGCTGCACGTTTATGGGATCTGTACATCATGGATACAATTCTCCAGTGATACATGCCAATTAAATTGTGCCATTGTCTGAAAAATGTCCCTTAACTTATACAATGATGAGTTTGTCAACAGTTTTTGCTTCTAAGAGCTAATGCCATTTGATTCATTATTCACAAGTGAATATTTTGGAGCAAGAAAACCTGAATTCTCATATTTCTGTGAGCCACACCAGTGAGAAGCACCACTTAATGCCTCAACATGAATTTATGGAGGCCCACAAGACTCTTCTAGAAACACAGAGATCCTTCAAAAGAAAGCAGAAGCAGCAGATATCAGACAGCTGAAGCTCCTGCTCCAAAGACGGGCAAAGACCATGCAAGGTGCAGTTAACAATACCAGCAGCCACTTCATACTCCTTTCCAACACAACGCCGAAAATACAGTATTCCTATAGCTTGTAACAGATCACAGACTCCATATTAACTCTGCAAGCCCCTTATCTGGGTTTGCCTCAGCCTGCCTGGAGCTTTCTTTTTGTTTTATTCCCTTGCAAGTAATATCTTTTAATGACCAGGTGGCAGCTGCTTTATCTGTTTTACTTTAATTATGTTGTACAAATGTCTTTTCTAGAGGCAGTTGTAACAAGTAGCCCTTCTGTATTAATGAAGTAGTACAAAATTTTGTCAAGAATAGTTTTAAGGTGTAAAGGCAAGGTAAGGCAGCAGAAAGCTTGAAAGTGAGGGCACACAGGTCAGTGTAGAGTAGAGGAGTACAGAGGTGATCAGAGTGGGGGCAGAAGACAACACTGGAGGCCCTGGGGATGTTAAAATATCTAGAACTACAGACTCCAGAAACCTGTAAAGCTTGTATTAGGGGGAATAAAGTGAACAAAACACAAGTATCTGATAGATGCAAGACACTACGAATAGCAAATCTGGATGTAATGTGGAGGTGCAGGCTAATGAAAAGCAGGAGAGGGATTGGAGGGGATATATGCTGAGCAGGAAAAAGCCTTCAACACCACCATCATATCCTTCCACGTGCAGGACTTCGGACAATGATGACACACTAACTTCTTTTGCAGACTGAAGCCAGGGACTTCGGAACCCAAATGGGAGTGGAAGAGTGTGTGTATAAGCAGAGAAAAGGGAGGTACAAGGGATCGTGTATACAGGAATTTTAAATTAATAAATACCGAGATATTTTTCTAGATTAGTGCTGTTTTCGTTTTCTCTAATATTGAGATTTGGACTAATACTTATCCATTAATTATGCTGATAGCAATTCAATTATAATATTTGACATTATATACAAGGTATGCTTTCTTTCTGCAGAACAAAGTTTTGAGAGTAACTCTACCTTTCAGTCTTGGGTGTTCTTCATACATGACTTGGACCCTCAAGAATGTAAGAGAGTACAACACGTTCATCTGCATTAATGGATGACTCCAGGCAGTAAATTCAGCACTGCTGGGGGAGAAAGATGGCCAGCACTTCTTACCAGGACAAGGCATATGTGCATCATGTATGGTGACTGCTTATGCTCTCCAGCATGCCAGCTCCAAAAGTGAAGCGCTGCCATTGTGGTTAGCCCAGCAGTCAACACAAGCCTTTTTGATAGCCCCACTTCAACACTGTCCTAGCAATCACAGCACCAGCTGGTTCACATCTGGCAACTTCACAGCACACAGACTTCTCTCTGCCTGCAAATCAACTCAGAAGCATGCTTGAAGATACAACCCAGAAACCCAAAACACTCACTAAAAAATATCATATTCCTCACTCCTTCCTTTCTATTTTTAATTTTTGCCTCCTCTTTTTTTCTTTTTTCATCATTTTTTTTTTTGGTGTGTCTTCTCTTCAGGAAGGCATCTGAGGAGTTTATTGGCAAGAAACACTGCCTACAAATTCACTAGTGGCTAAGGAAGCAATAACACTATAAAGAAACATTATGCAGGGTCTTCTGTGAAAAGATAGCCATGGTCGGTTTTCCCAAAGCAGCACCAGAGATGAGCAATAAGCATACCTTGGTACACCCTGGTCTTCAGACAGACTTCCGTCTCCATCACCAATGTTCCCATGCAGGACAGTGCCCATCAGCTACAAGAGGGAATCAGATCTGTTATTCACCTCAAAAGTACATTGAAGATGTTACCTGGATGAGCAGTGATTTATGAACACTTTTAGCTGTAGCCAAAAAGGGAGACATTGCTCAGCAATGCAAACTGATTCAGTCTAATAACTGTCATAGCCAAGAGTGTCAGAAGGAGGTTTACAACAGTTCTGCAGTCTGGCTTTGGCATTCAGAGTGAGGGTGGGGATGGTAAAGAATTGGCAGCTGATAACAGAAGTGGAATGAAATCAAAGTATCTATCCTTGAAATATTTATAGTGGTCCAGGCAGCCCTCCACCCACCCCCCACACTGAAGCTTTTAAGTGTGTGTCCAGATTCAAGACTGGCAGCATCCCGAGACCATCTCTGCATTAACCCAAACTGTTCTCCTTAGGCCATTAAAAGATACTTTAACAAAATGAGACCAGAATCTAAACTAGCATCAGCTTGGTTTTTGCTGCCGAAACTCAAATTAATATTAGGTGTTACAAGACTAAAATGATCCCTAATCAACCCAGGAAACGGCATCCTCTATGAAGTCATGCAAAGCCTGACTCCAGCCTACAGGCCTCTGCTCTAAATATACACATATAAATGTATATAAATAACTTTAGGGCCAACTGCACTTAACAGGGCAATCCCTATTACAGCACCTACCTAAACAGATTTCAAGTTTGCCTCTGACTCAATTTTAACATATCTCTTCACTCTCTGATTATTGTTTTTATAAAGAACTGTACACATAGTATACATATTAACTTCACAAGTGTCCATAATGCTCCTAGAGTTCACATCTGCAGTTTCCTTTGTTCTCTTTATGGAGATGGCTGCCAGTAAGGAAGATTACATGTTGCCTTGAATTTTCCCCAGATTATGTCTACTTAGATCCAGCATTATGGTTCAGCCTTTTGTACACATGGAGAGGGCAGCTGGAACATTTCAGATGCAGATGTGAACCTGTCATGGTTTAACCCCAGCTGGCAATTAAGTACCACACAGCCACTCCCTCACTCCCCACCACACACTGCGAGATGGGGAGGAAAATGGGAAGAAGGCAAACCCCAAACAGGTTGAGATAAGAACAGCTTAAAAATTGAGATTTAAGTATAGTAATAGTAGGAAAGAAAATTCAGAACACTTGAGAAAAGGCTGTGTTTTTTCTTCCTAGTTGGTGGAAACATTGCTGTTTTGTTGATCACTTCCTGTGGGATGTGACAACATCTATTTTGTCACTTTTTCCCCAAAACCTGGATTTCCTGCACAGGTCCCTTGATCTTATTTTGGTTTATGGCAAAAAAAAAAAGCCTTCAGAAGGATTTGGACTATATTTTCCCCCCTTTCTCTAAAACTATTTCTGCTCTACTGTCCCACACAATAATATCCTCAATGATACAACAGTGCCTGTCACTGTTATCGTCCTCCTTCGAGCCACAGTGCTTTTCATGGGGGTTTGAGTAGCCAGAAGTAGCTGCTAAACCCTAAGCAAGACCTGAACTGTATCCAACAACATGCTGGTCCCCCTCAAAAGAATCAGGCTGTTTTCAAGGCTATTCAAAGGATATTCAGAATCTTCACAAATCTCTAATTATCCTAGAGGAGAAGGATACTGGAAAGAAGGCAGAAATGAAGGAAGGAACAAACGCAGAAAGGAAGGTTAGAAGCTGCATGAAGATGCTTTTGTTACAGGTTGGCTCTCCAAGTAGAAGAGGACAAAGGTGTAATGGGTAATAGTTCCCACGAGGTGTCTCCTAAGGGAAAAAGGTAATGACAGCACTGAGCACATACCAGGTTATCATCAACAATTTTATCATATCATAATCCAACACTACAAAGAACAAGTCCCACAGATAAGCATTACTATGGAGTGTACATATAGTAAGAACGTGGGTGGCATGATTTAGTGTGTGGTGTCCCTGCCCGTGGCAGGGGGGTTGGGACCAGATAATCTTAAGTTCTTTTCCAACACCAACTATTCTACAATTCTATGATTCTAAGAAGAGCATTACAAAATGTACCAGTGAGCACATGGACTCTGAACAAGGCAACATCATGACTAACAACTATTACAAGACAATGAATGATTATAACAAATTTGTTTAACACATTCTGGTCACATCCATTGTTATCTCAACCTTTTGCCACAGAAGGGCTGTCATGGTGTAAGCCCAAATAGCAACTAAATACCACACAACCACTCACTGACTCCACACGCACAAACACATAGTGGGAAGGGGAGGAGAACTGGGAACAGAAACTAACACATGGGTTGTGATAAGAATAATTGAATACTTGGATAGTTGAACAATTGAAATTAAGTAAAATAACAGAAATGAAAGCAATAATATTGATAAAAATGGGGAACCACAAAAAAGAATAAATGAAAATTCAGAAAACACAAGTGATGCGCAATATGCTGCTCCCCACCTGCTGACCGATACCCATCATGATCCAAGTAGTGATCACTCCCTTCCAGGTAACTTCCCCAGTTTCTATACTGGGCATGATGCGCTGTGGTATGGAATACCCCTTTGGCCAGTTTGAGTCGGGTGTCCTGTCTCTGCTTTCCCCCAGCTCCTCATACTCCTCCTCACTGGCAGAGCATGAGAGACTGAAAGGTGATTGGGGTAAAGTGCTACTTAGCAACAACTAAGCCACCAGTGTGTTACCAGCATTGTTCCTAGACTAAAGCCAAAACACAGAACTGCACCAGCTACTAGGAAGAAAATTAACTCGGTCACAATTGAAATCACAACAGAACCTCGCGAGTTATTCACATTGTTTATCTCTTTGATCTGTGTTACCCAGCTTGCATTAAAGTCTTACATACTATGCACTAGCTTTGGTGCACCAATACTTTTTGAGAACTGCTAGCTCCAAATACTGCTTCATATAGATATTCCCAGGCACTTCTTGGTCTGTGTGATTGGCAGTGATATTATGCACAAAGATGTGGAAAAAGTCTTCTACTAGAAAAGCAGTTATTTAAATAATTAGCAGCATGGAGGAGATTAGGAATAACTCTTGCAAAACCCTTCAGCTGCATTCCTTACCCCCACATCCCCATGCATCCCATCCTCTAGCTGATCCAGAAGTCCTAACCCTGCAGACAGTTGTCTCTGTGCACTATTTTTGCTGGAAGTACAACACAGTTTATCAAAGGGGTTTTGAATGATGACACTTTGTCTCAGACCTGAAGGAACAGCTAACTTAGTTTCCTTCCACATCCTCTGTGCACTTGCTAAGGGAAGAGCTGAAACAGATCATCATAAACAACATTACAAACTTATTTAACATGGGATCCTCTGAACTCATGGTCTGACAACTGAATGGTAAGTCCTCTTTTGTGGGCTAAGAATGAGTGAACTTTTTCCCCTTGGATTCCCACTACAAGATAGCCCTGTGTTCTCTTTCTTAGGTAAGTGTCATGGGAAAGACAGCTTGCAAAGACAGCTCAAAGAATGATGTACGATTTAAAAGAACAAAAAAGGGAGGAAGAAGGCAGCTTTGAAAAATTGTTCAGCATAACTGTGCATATACTAAATATATGTAAGGGGTTTTATCATGTAAGGATTCTTTCTTGCATCTCTGCTGGCCCTGTATGTCGAGATGAGCCTTGCTTTTAGTAGGTTTTCCTGGACATGTCTGATCTCTAGGAACTCTTTAAAATGAATTATCCACTGGGATCAATTTCCAAACAAAATCCCTCACATTCAGGGAATGGGTTTCAAACTTCACAAGACATTAGTTAAGCTGGAAAAACAAACTGCAATAACTAGTGTGGGTTTCCCTAAGCTCTTAAGTTATGTGATCTTATCAATGCCAGTAGACCGTTACTACCGGAACGTCTAATGGAAGGTTGATAGTAAGGAAGATCCAGCTCAAGATGTGGGAAAGTCACTCACTCCCCCAACAAAACTTCTAAGATTCACTCTGATTTGATGAGGCTTTTCATCCACCACTTACTGAAAAGGGGCAGTTTTCAGTATAATGCCATAAAACACTTGGTAGTTTATAAAGCTGTATTATCCCATTCATATTCATATCACACTTCACCCATAACTGCGCATAAATCAAACTGAGCTTCCACAAAGGCTTTTTTGGACCAACCTAGAAGGTACAAGCTTCTGAAATATCCTGAGTAAATGGGGGGAATAATCGAAAAACCATGGCAAACCTGACCTTGCAAAATATGTAGTTTAACTTCTGTGTTAAAAAGGTGACTAAAGTTATCAAGACCTAAACTTTTGAGGCTGGACAAGTTCTTCCAGTGCCCTTCGCTTATGCCTAGTCATTAAAACACTTGCATGAGAAGTAATTTATCAGACTCCCTCAATGTTGAGAGCTCCAAAGCACTGTACAAATGGCACAACATTAAGAATTTAAACAAGTAGACACTTTGCCCATCCATGACTGCATGTTTGTCACTGGTGCTGAGGTGAACAGCTTGAGAGTGGAGCCTTCAATACCTGAGGGGGCTGGATTGAGGAAGCCTCAATCAGAGCGGCGACGGCAGCGGAGGGAGCCCTCGACGGGACGCACGCGGGAGCCGGCAGGTCAGCTGACACGAGCAGCTGACTCAGAGGGGGCGGTGCCAAGAGGGGCGGCACGAGCGCTGATTGGTTCTCGCGGGCAGGCGAGCGGGATGGTGAGCGCCCGCCTCAGGGCCCGGGCGGGGTGAGGGACCTGCGCTCGGGCTGCCCCGGCGGTGGTGGGCAGTGAGGGCGACGGACAGAGCCGAAGAGAGGAGAGGGAGAGGGAGAGGGAGAGGGAGTGGGAGAGGGCGAGGGCGGGGGGGGTGGGGGG
>JASSUY010028606.1:51730-65045 GCA_032466535.1 Forpus xanthops | reverse complement strand
AATCTAAACTTTCCCTGTTTAAGTTTGAACCTGTTACCCCTTGTCCTCTCATTACAGTCCCTCATGAAGAGTCCCTCTGTTTGCACTTTGCCAAAATCTCCCCCTACCACTTCACTGCAATTATTTATAAATGTCACATCATATCCCTCAACTGTTCCCAATTACAAGAATCATATTGCCTTTTAGGTACAAATTTAATTCCACCCAGCACACAAAATTTGGCAATACTGCATTTGTATTACTGTAAAAGCCCCCACAAGTATGTCCCAAAGTGATGTGACCACACTGCAATGAGCAATATAATAGAGCAGAACAAACACAACCAGAAAGGCAGTGCAGAATTCACTTCCTTGCTGTAGAAATACAGTAGCCAGGAAACCAAAACACCTTCCTTTAGCAGGTATAAAGCAGTATAGTTTATCACCTTGTATTTAATATGTTACAGCTGCCAAACAGGTATAATACATCACTTATGCTAATGTAAGAGAGCTTTTCTATTAGGCAGGTGTCAAGAATTCAAAGTCATAAACTGACTTTACCGAAGTTGAAGAGAAAGTGTCCTGAGCCCACTTTGCACTCTGACAAAAGGTGTTACAGCTGGCTTCCACTGCAAGACTTGTCTTTTGTACCACTGAATTGGAAGGTTTTTGCAACAGAAATACTGGTGCCAGGTTCTGCTTTCACTCACATCTGTGACTCCTGCCCATTTCATTAGGAGTTTCCACAGTTCACTGGCTGAGAAATAGGTGTATGTTGTGTAAACCTGAATGCACAATGGACAATGGTTTTGTGATACAGCATATGAAAAGTCAATATTGGTTTACGGGTTTCCTGCACAACTTCCTGCCGTGCTTTTCTCTGAGTGTGTGTAATGTGTTATAGGTCATGTTGGTTTTCAGATCAATTCAGAGTGTGGCCTTCCTGAGGAGACACTCTATCACAGCTGAAAGCAATACTCTGTTACACAATATGGAAGGAGGTAGTGGGAAAGAGGGAAATGGTTTAACTGGTACCTCTGGTTGCCATCATACACACTGTGATCACTTCCCAAGGGCAATCAATGGATTTTTGCCAGAAACCAACTACTATTTGGATATTTTGCTACAAGCTGCTTGGACAACTACTGTGTCTTAGCATCCATCTGGAAAGGAAGGACCTGTGATATGGTTAGAAGATTTCAACTCACACAGGATTCTTAAAACTGTGGAAAAGGTAATGAAAACTGAGTTTTTGTGTAAGACCAAGCCATGAATTATACTTCTGTAGTGCAGTACACACACTCAAAAGTCTTAAAAATATAATGATATGAAACTAAAACAATTTTACCAATAATTGCTTTTCTTCCTGTTACAAGAAATTTTTACAAGGAATTCAGACTTCCAAGGTATTTTGTTTTTGCAAGAGTTTGATTTAGTAAAACATAGTGAAAATGATTATTATTCAAGGAAGAAAAAGGAAAAATTACATCAGGAACTTACTCTCTGCAGGTTCCTTAGATCTTCTGCCACTAGAGGATTTCCTCAGGAGACTTCGTCCTGAGGTAAAGAGGCTGGTTAGTTCCTCCAGAGGACTGGTGGGTGTCCGAGAACGGGAACCACTCTGAGATGATGACCCGTAGGTACTGACAGAGGCATTTACCATCTTTCCTCCTTCTTGCAATGTGTTTCTGGTTGTAGAATGAGGCACTGATGGAGAGCTTCTTGAGAGACTTCCTGAATGTACAGAATCATAAGGTGGAGGTCTTTTGAGGCTTAAGGGGGTAAGAGATCTACCCATACTGACAGGAGAAGGTGAGGCAGAGTGACTTTTAGGATAACCATGTGGAGATTGTGTTCTGTATAAGGTAGAAGGATGAGGAGGTGAGGAGGTGTGCCCAGGGGTGTTAGTTCCATGAGATACTGTCTGGTCTTTCTCCAGTTTTTGATGGCCTGGTGTATGAGATGGCAGTGAAGATGGAGAAGCTCCAGCTTGTTTGATGTAAGACACATTTTCTAAAACGGGAAGTTTTGTGACCTCTAGTGGAGTTAGAGGAGACTCGTCAGAATTTGGGGAACACTGCACTGGTGCTGGTGGGAACACTAGCAGTGGAGGTCTGTGAGAAAGCAGATTTGGAAATGGTGGGGGTATATCACAAAGCAAGCCCTTGGGAGTTGATGGCACTGAAGACTTGGTGAAATCTAGGTCAGGCACTGTGGGAGTAGCACACTGAGAAGAACAAGTGTGATGATCATATTCACATTGACATTTTGAATCTTGGCCTACATCATCAAATATAGGGTATTTCATCTCCTCATAGACTGCTTCGCTTTGGTCATCCTCATCTTTTTTGAAGTCTCTGAGAATATTCCCAACCATTTCAATATATACAGGCTCTTCTTCCTCAGTGTCTGGGGCAGGACTGCTGACCTGCGACAAAGAGGCATCCCTAGTAAGTGTCTTCATGGGGCCATGCTTTTTGATATACGTTTCATCAAAAGATGTGCTTAACTGAGTATTTGGATTTCGTTTCGGCTTAGGAGGTGGAATCTTCTTTGTGTATTCATCACTGTGAGGTCTTGGTTTGGCTGACACTGAAAACAGAGCACAATACAAATTTTTCAGAAGTATGTAACATGCTTTGTCAACCACAGGGTCTTTATTACAGTGTCATAACTCTAAAGCAGATTTCCTGAGACCAGCCTGTTGCCAGTTTCCTCTGGTATGATACCAGCAGAACACTATAAAAATAACACCCTATTCAAAACACTCCTCATCTTCCCCCAGAGTGCTCTGATGCTCCAGTAGTTAAGTGAGCACTTCCCTTCCTCAGAGACATCTGTTCTCTCCCAAACTCTTTGGACAAGGGACTTTCCATGTTTAAATATTATGCTTTTCAAATATCACTGAGGGATTTTGGAGTCCCATAGAGTTGCCAAAGACATAAAACTAAGTATTTAAATGAACTCCTTATGGCTGCAAGGGAACAGTTAAAATCCTGGACATTCGTACTGGAATTACACTGCAGTGACACAGTGATGAATCAAGACCTTCTTATTTATAGTAACTTCTCGCATGAAGCACAATTCTCTCAGTACTGGCTGAGAAGGAACACACATACAAATATTGCAGAATTTGCTGCTGGGGTAATTCTACTCATTTATATGAACTCTATCCTATGAATTAATGAGACTTCAGTGAAGTCAAGGGGGAACACAGTATCTCACAGATTCAGATCCTTCCCAAGCAGGTTACTTGCAGAAACAATAGACCGTTTTGTCTTTGAAATAAAAAATCAAAGCACTGTGGCGAAATTCATTTGAAATGAGAGGTCAAAGGTTTCTTAGAAATTACACCCTAATGAAAAATGCCTCATTAAATGTTTGGGTGAAGTCAGTTTTTATCCTAAGCAGATTCAACAAACTTAGAAACAAAATTTACCACATACACTACACCTAATTTATATTCCTATAGGGCCTATAGGGGAAATAGTCCTTGCATTGAAAGCCCTGATACCTCATTGGTACATTTTCCAATTTAAAAAAGTAATCCATAACTTGAATGTCAGCTTTTCTGTCTTTCAAAACACTGCTGCTCCTTGCAGTTCACTGTTACAGATCTGTCATTGCAAACTCAATGCTCAGAGAAATTTCCAGACACTTTCTGCTTACCCATCAGAAAACAGCAGCAAATTTCTAATGTTAAACCAAGCAGGCAGTGCTCATGGAGTTAAATCCTCCTTTTAGAGGCAGGTTCAAACATATTACTAAAGCCAGAAGCTCTGCCAGCTGAAAGACACTCTTGACAGTCTGCAAGGACATTGGCTCAGGGCTGCAAGATGCCTGCATTACAGCATCTTACTAATGTGATTTGGTCAGTATCAGAGGAGGATTCAAACCTAGTGTTACCACTTTGTCATACTTCTGCTTTG
The DNA here is from genome assembly GCA_032466535.1 of Forpus xanthops. NCBI lineage: Eukaryota > Metazoa > Chordata > Aves > Psittaciformes > Psittacidae > Forpus > Forpus xanthops. The sequence goes on along the minus strand of JASSUY010028606.1, from coordinate 61,138 downwards.
ATTTGCTAAATAACCTCTCTTCAATTCTTACAAGGAATGGCAATAAAGGCAGATGATTCCAGTTTTGTTTAGGAGTAAGGAGCCATGAATGTATGCACACTCTTTGTCATCAGCATTTGTTTAAGCTTAACATATAACTAAAGTAAAACAAAGCAAAATGAAAAAGAAATCTTGTCAGATTTCAAAACAAAACCCAACCTCAAAAAATTATATTAGGCTTTCACAAAGGTTCCAATTAACGTGTTCCATTTTGCAGCAGGCTGGGGACATGCAAAAGCTACCACAGATAAGAGTGTTTGGTAGCTTGATAGTTTTTCTCTGTGTGGATATATCCTAATGCACTGCAAATTTGTCTTTTTAATTAACCCAAATTAATTTTCCTGAATGCATTTAGGATAGACTTTTGGGAATGAGATGTAGGCTACCAGAATCATTTGGGCTTTGCAAAAAATATTAACCCTGATTATTTCAAAATACTAGCAGATTTTTCTTGCCATGCTTTCAGCTAAATCACTATTTTCTTTCTGTTTAGTCTGTTATTCATATATTATGTTCACATATGTTCTATTGACATAAACCTGATCTCAGTCCTCTCTCCACACCTCTCTTAATTTGATTTACAACCCTGGCAAAAGCAGTCTTCTTCAGATTGGTGTCATTAAAATGAAGAGACAAGTCAATGAGACTGGCACAAGCTGCTTGATCCTTTTTGAACATGTTTCCCAGGACCTGAACTCTACTTTAGAGTGGTTAAAGGATTGCAGACTCTGCTGCATTTCAAAATTATGTATTTTGTACGCAGGTGCCTCTCACAGTCTTCAATTCCCTGTGCACCTTAATGGTTACCTGAGATGCAAATGTTTCCTGCTTCTCAGCCATCCTCAGAAGCCTTTTTCTTACACTGTCTTCTATGTCTGTGCTACATCTGTCACATTGAGAATATGCTCTGTCTCACAGCTACATCCCCATTCTTACATCAGGAGAGATGTTAGTGATGGACAAAGTAAATCAAAAGATGCTCTTGTGCTGGAGATCATTCAAAGTTAGTGTTAACTGACATTTTTTAACCAAAAATAGCTAGAAGTGGTTAAGAGCACTGTGTTTTCAAACAAATACCTAAAATTTGTCATATAATATTCTTCCCTCCATCCATTTTCACAGTTTTTATCCAACTAATAAGATTCTGTCACATGGTCTAGATCTGTCCTTAGGTGGATGGATCCTGCCCTTGGGGTTTGCATACACAGCATTCACAAGTTACTACATACAGAAAAGGAAATGAGAAATGCAATGGAAAAATGATTGACATTCTGTCATCTAATTTTGTATAGTATTTTTGCCTGGGTTGAAATTAAGTACCATGGTGACACACACAGCATTCTCATCTGCCACTGCATGATATGTAGCATTAGCCTAAAATATCTTGGTGACATTATCAACAAAAAGGTCAAATGACCCAGTCTATCTCTATGATACATAGGTAAAACATGACAAGGTGAAAGATTTACTTTCCATTTTCTATTCAAAGCATTTTTTCCTCTGCCGCAGTTTATTTTATTAAAGCATTTATTTCCAGGAGGTGGCACGTTACTGAGATCTTTCTTCATCCTTGACAAACCGGACTATTGAGATTAAAATTAAAAAAGTAAATGCTTTAATATTTTAAGAACCTTTTAAAGATATAGAGGTATATTTATATGCTACACTGAGCAATAGCATTTGGTCCTATAAGATTTCCTATAGAAAATACACAGGTAAATGAATAGGGTAAATAACAAAGGGATCTTTTTATTGCGACTGGGAACAGAGGAATTGCTCAACACCTACTGAGACGTCCACTCAGCTGCAGTGGGGCATTGAGGAGGCAAACTGAAATGATGCAAGACACTGATCGTATTTATTTAACACAGATTTCCACTCTGTAACACAGCTCCATAGCAATGGCTGAACTTTTAGGGCACACCTGATAATTGAATAAGGACCATAAACTACTGCTTCAGCCCTGAATAAAAGAGAAAAAAATCCCAGGAATCCTGCAAACAGACAGAGCTGTGCAAAGCTAATGAAAGGAGCAGGGAGTATTTGTACAGTTCCTGTGTTACCAACATTTGGCAGGAATAAATGTGCATGAATGCAGAAGCTCTGGCAAGACCGCACAGCCAATGAAAGGAGATTATTTGGCAATCTCCAGAGAGGAACAGGCAAGACTACTTTAAGTACTTGACATTTATAAGGCAGAAAAGCAATTGGTGCCTGCTGGAAACGTAAACTCCTATGAAGAGCAAACCATGCTGACATATTGGTGATACACATACTGCCATATTGTCTGCCCTAAACGTGGAGTAATTAAGCACTTTTCATCACGGATTACTATGTCCTTGATACAACTGTTGCCAGTAACTTGCCCTAAGACTCTGCCACTCTTACATCAGAGCACATGGGGCCTCATCCAAAGCTAAATTGAAGAAATCAAAATGAGGGCTATTTCTCTCCCTGCCAGATGGAAGTTCCCTTTAGCAGCCATGTGAAAATTCACCACAAAGCTTTGTGAGTGCTTCTATTACAGACACACAAAAATGCAAGTGACTGCCAGGTCTCTGAGGAGCTCGAGCAGACCGGAGGTGACCAGAAGAAGACAGCTCAGCAACTGCCACAGATGCCCCTGCCCTCACAGGGGCTGCCAGAGCTTGGGGAGTTATGCTAGTGGCTCAGTTTTTGCAGAAGGACCGCCCAGACAACTACAGCTGATAAACCGAAGGCACAATGATCCTTGCAAACAAAACTGACCTTCACGGAGTTGATGCTGCTTGGGCAGGAACTCTCCACGTTTAATAGTGTCTTACTACCAAGCAATTACTTAGCTCTAATAAACTGCAAGTGAAACTAAACATGAAGGCTGCAATAACTTCATTTCTCATCCAGAAGCAAGAAGCACAGTGCTTAAAATAGCCTTATGAAGCCCTACTGAATAAGTAGAAGATGACATTTTTGAAATGAGATATTTGTAGCACAAAGGTTATGCATAGCTTTCAGACATGCCCAGATAATCCGCCTTTTGTAGTTAATTTTGGAAATACAGAATGCTTCTGGTCATCTTATCTTTCTGAAGTATTTTCTTGCTCTTTGAGGAAAGACTGAAATATGGAAATGTGTTATCAGATTGGTTTTTATTATTTGTTCAGTCTATAAGGAATGAGTGAAAATGTCTAAAACCTAAAATTAATTTCATCATTTTCTATTGTCCTTTGGGTGTTTACCAGCTTTTGCAGCTCAGAGACAAAGACGATTTCTTGTGCTGTTCACTGTAACAAACAGAATAAAAGCACATGGAACAGGAAAATTCCTCCCTTTCAGTTTCTACAATAGGCTATAGCACACCATTTCTTTCTAAATGATGAACTGATTTTGGGCCTAAAGATTTTTTGAAGTTCTACTTTAAATGCAGAAGGAATTAATCTTGCTGTATTTTGAGGGATACCTCTATCAAAAAGAGCCTCCAGGAGTGAAAGGAAATAGAATTTCTTTAATTAAACCCTGAACATGCTGGATACTGAGTCAAATACACATGGATTCTGATTTACATCACATAATTCAACAGAGAAAATCCAGCTGTAGGGTAGCACAGAACCTATATGTGCATGTGTAAATTCAAGACTATGAGTAATCCCACTGGCTTTGATGAAATTAACTGCTTGTTCCAAGTTTCACATGATCTTAAGTGCATTTGCGCACTAGTGCTTATATTGGGTTGGATTTCATTATCTCTGTGGATGATGTTTGCAAATTCCTAGTGAAACTGAAATTTAAAAGGCACAGTCCTCTGAACTGTGCAAAAGATCATCACTCAGGAGACCCGAGTTTAATTCATCTCTTTGTCACAGGCCACAGGGCCTCACCCGACATTTTACTCCTTAATGCCACTTTTCACCATCTACCTTTTGTCATTTTAGGCTCTAATGTATTTTATGCAAGGCTTTATTTTAATTTATTTGTTTCTATCAATCCGTACACAGTGGTTCCCATCCCTGGAAAGCAACAGTAGAAAAAACAGATTTAAATGTATCTTTTGTAGGCATGCAGTATTGAACGTGCCTTGTTTCTGCCCTAAGGAATTTTCTTTAAGGCAAATGTTCCTACTCTGTGAACAGCCATAAAATACACAGACACACACAAAGATACAGCTTAGCAAATGACTACAGAAATATTGCCACTGTGTTGAAATAACATCAGGGAACTTACTTCTGTCACAGAAAAAAAACCGGTTCCAAAATAACACTGTCCTCACAGAGGCAAGGCCCTTCTCTGCAGGTTACAGCTTCCTTTTCTGAAAGATGCTAGTAGAAAAAAAGCAAAGAGGGAAAGAACGTGCAAGGTATAAAAGAACCATCTGATTCATTCAAACAGCTTTGCAAGCAATAGGTGGTTTCAGCACAATGATTTCATGCAGTACATATTTCTTCCTCCTCCTGGATTTATTAGCTTTTACTGGAAATTATTTAGACATTTAAAGAGGACAAAACTATACTGAAAATGAAAGGATTAAAAGTGTCATAAAATAATACTGCTGTGTTACTTGGATGTCTCAAGGCTATGATTAAGGAGACTTCTTCAAAAGTATTCAGGTCCCTTTATTTTGGCTTACAACTTCTTTCAGCTTTTGAAGTTATTGATTTCTGGTTTAATTCAAAGTGGTGGAAACCTAGTGGTTTCAGTAGTGATATTCCAGATTTAAACACCACTATAACAGAGAGCAGAATTGGGCCCTGCATTCCAGTTCTGTGTAGGGCTGTGTCTATAGGTCACGACACTGAATTTTTAGCCACAACACCATGGCTCCTTACACGATGCATATGCCAAGGAAGACATACCTGCCTGGCACTCACAAAAGCCAGCCTACTGCACTGAGTGTCCTGCTGCCAGAGCCTCCCCCAGCATGGCAAGTGATGCAGGTCCTTTTACCTGCATTAGCAAGATGAGGGCAGACCCAGAGATCCCAGGGCATTTCAAACACTCTGAAGTATCAGCATGCTGGAGAGAGTCCCTCCCCAAACTTCCATACTCCAGAGCAGACTGACTTCCAGGTTTTCTCATCCACAGTCCTCAACTTCTCTGTGCATCCACCTGACACACTGAGCTCCACTTATTATCCTTTCCCACACTAAAAAGGTCTCCAAAAGCTTCCAGAAAATTACAAAGTGACCGAGTGTCCTTCCAAATGCCCAGTTTCATGCTTTTATGTAGCTTGAATTTCACATCCTAGTTCTTTTGAAGAATGAGCAATTGATGTTCCTGATTTTTCCAAATAAAATTGAATAGGCAAAAAAAAAAAAGACTGAAAATAATTACCAATTATTTGCAATCAAGCCTTTCTGTACTATTCACTGAAGCTAAAAGTTATTGTCAATTGGCAATTGGCAGAGCCCTGGAAAGGCAGAAAAAGCAAGATTTTGGATAAGAAACAAAGGAAAAATCAATTTGAATCATCCTCCTTTTACTGGAAAACTGATGAACTGGGTGCAAATGGAGGCAAACAAAAAACCTCACAGTAACTTCTTTTAGGTTTCAATGGTTTCTGAGTATCTATTTTGAAAAAATCTTTGAACTAATATGCCCATATGCAAGGGGCCAGGCTCTATGGTATTACATGGATGTAAGTTGCAGCAATTCAGTGGAAGGAGGCTCTGAGGGTGGAGAAGTGGGAGGATGCCTGGGGAACTGGGAATCTGAGTGAAGGATCCGCACACTGCCCACACATGCAGCAATACTGCTGAAGTACCCGTTTGTTCTGTTTCAGATGGCCTGCAGTCTGCATACGTGCAAGAGATTTTGCAGCCAGTGCAATAGCAGCAATAAAAAAATTTGTAACTGTAGCGAATCTGAAGTAATTCTAGAAATAGAAAGGAAATTGGAACAGGAATTTATTAACTGCAAGCATCATTAGATGAATTACATGGGGAGTGTGTAAATAGAACTACCGAATCATGATTGTAGAGAAATTAACTTGCAAAGCGTATGTGCTTGTTTGTTGGTGGTTCTCGTGAAGAACCTATACAGAATTGAAGCACTGAAGAGTTAAACATGGTCACAACTGAGTACAGAAAAACAGCCACAGATCAGCAACGTGATCAAAGTCCTTCAGTTTTAAAACATTTATGGCATCTTGTTTGTCACCCTGGAGATGAAACCTGACCAGCTTGCACTGTTTTACTGTAAATTAACTGTTATTGCTCTATTCTTTCAGCTGCCCACCAACTGACTGCATTTCACACTGAGAATGATAGACAACATCAGCCCCCGCCACCCCCCATCTTGGCTGTGGTACAGCTACTACAGCTCAGTTCTCCTATAGCTGTCATCCTGTGTTATCTGCCCCCTCTCCATGGCTACCCAAATATCATGCAGAAGATGGTGAGGCTGTGCATTTTGACTGACAGTTTCTCCAGGCTGTGCCGCATGATGACCACAAGCGCAGCAGCATTTTTGTTGACCTGCAGAAAGAAAAAGATCTCTCTTCTGCTCAGAAAGAGATGCTTCTAGGCATGTGTGAAGAGCTAAGTCCCACTGATACACACCTTAGACATCTACGTCATATGAGCTTTGTATGCAGTGGACACCACCATGATACAACAAGCCTTTGAGGGCTGAGCTGCTTATTTATATATTATCTGTTGCCCAAAGGACACTGATGACCTCTGTAGTATGCTTTGGCAATACTCACATAAACAAAGGCATCCTCCAGTCTGAATGCAATTCCTGTCTTTGCAGGAGCACTACAACTGATTACTAGCTATTGTGGCTGAGGGGATGATGTGGGAAATAATTTGCTGGATTTTCATCCACTTCCTGAAGAAGGTATGGTAGAGGCTTCCTGACCCGGTGCTCACAGAGACAGCGAATGAAGCTGATCTCTGCAAGAGTTCCTAAATCTGGGTGATTTCTAAGTCCAGTATTTGCACCCAGATTGTGGAGTCTGGGAAAATGGAAACAAAGGAAATCAAGCTAGACAAAGAGCAAATACTTAACAAAACCGTAACTTTAGCTCATCTACCTCACTTGTCTAGAAAAATAGTCCATATTTGCTCACTTGATTTAATTGTTGCTTTGGTTCTTGAATATCTTGTCCAGAACAGTAGGAGTGACTATATGCAAAAACTTGAATAATTTGTCTACAGATATGAGACTCTTCATTTTTCAGATCCAGAGTAATGCCTATCATCTACTTACAGATACAAAAAGTAGGTCAAATCCATTCTTTGCTTACATAAATAGCTATCTCTTGCCAAGCTTCTAAAACAATTGCAGCCCATTAAATCAAGCTGGCAGACCTACTGAGGTGGTACTGTGCAGAATACTGACCTCCTGGTGACTCCAATGTGAAATGTAGTGTCCAAGTATCCCACAAGCACAGCAGCCCCACAAATGTTGCTGTGCTTCCTCAGCATCTCCCACTAGTGACAAGGAACCAACAGATCTCATTAACATCCTCTCCCCCAGAAAGTTCTGTGGGCTTTGTGCAATTCTTTTCCTTCAGGCTGCTGTATAAAAAGCCTCTTGCTGCAGCTGAATGACACATGGTCCTTCCACCATGGAGCTCGCATTTCAAAACAAAGCACAAGCTTGATGGAAGGGGTCAAATGAGTCACCATAGCAGGAGCATCAGAAAGCAAATGAGCCCAATGAACAAGAGTTCATCTAAAGAGGCAGTCTTGCCTCTACAGTAAGGACATAAGGTGACCCTGGCAGAAGCAGCTCCTGACAGTTGTCACTGAGCTACTTTTAGGTGATTATGATGATAGCTGAAGTAGACAGAGTATTGTCAGAGCAGCTCACATGCAGGCAGCAGTGCTGGGAGATGTAACAGCTCTGTGGTCAGAGGCTGAGGTTTACCAAAGCACTCAGTGCAACTGGCTTTAAGAAGATAGCCTCACAGCTAGTCATTTTACTACCACCTCTACAGGGGTGACTCCTCTCTATAACTCAACTCTAAATAAAGTATTGACAAAATTACAGACAAACCACACATCATCAGCTGCCTCCCACTCAGAGCTTCTCTGTGTGCCTAGCATCTATCATTGCATCTTGCATTTGTTTGCATAGTGGTCTAGTGAAACTAGCAGAGCCTGTAATGGTGTTGATCTATAAGGATCCTGCAGCTGTGCCGAATCACCATAAATTCACCTGGCACAACTGCAGTGTACAGTACCACTTTGAAAGTGCTGTACACAGTTCTAGAAAAGCTCAGGAAAGCCCTCTCCTGTTTCAGATTCCAGGCTTAACCTCATTGCACCTCCTGAGAGATGAGATGGAGAATGAAAAGACAAAGATAGGGCACAGAAATGAGCAGAGACATTGCTGCCAGAAGCTATTCCTACCTCACCCCTGACTGCAGAACCTACGCAGTTCAACTTACAGGCAGAACTAGTGAGAACAATAAAGAGAACTGATCAAAAATTAGCGCCCTGTAAAAACAGGAAGAAGACCAGGAAGCAGAAGACAGAATATGGAGCAATGACAAGATATGGAGCTCAGTAGCAAAAATGTTTAGAAAGCTGAAGTAAATGAAAGACAATTAAAGCAAAAACAGCATCACAGGCTAAAAGATCTTAGCGAATATCTAACACAAGAAGCAGGCATCAACCACCTGACTATGACTGGAGAAATAGACAAGAACACCATTTTCACTTCCCAAAGCTCTTTACGTGCATGAACTTTGCTCTTATTTCTCCCTGTGTCTCCCCCACTGTGTCTGCAGTGAGCACACACACAGCACTCCTCTTCCCCTTATTCTCCTTCCCTTCCATTTTTCCCTTCTCCTTTCCATTTACTTATAATTTAGACACATCCAATCTTACAGCACAGCCCCTAAACCAGCCTTAATGGTTCAGTTAAGTGCAGAATGGAATGTCATGGGTGTAGCGACAAGCCAGTGCTGGTTTTGCAACTGAAAAGACAGTGACTGCTGAAAATATTATCCGTCAACTTTCTCAGATAACATATCTTATCAATTCTTTTGCCAAGCAACTTTTCACTGCAAGAAATGTTCTTTTTTATCCTATCTTGAAGCTATTGAAGTTTCCCATAATGACTGAACTAGCATGTACTCCTACTGTCACTAGGGCATACAGATGCACTCATGCTTTGAGCAGTTGCATGACCATATGAAACCAGAAGCTATTGCTACAACCCAGTGTTTACAGCCTGCTTCATTTTGCTGTTGCTCAGAAGCAAATATCTTTGCAGGAATTCATTCATAATACTGAAGCATAGCCTCTGGTAGAGGACAGCACAGAAGAGATGTTATGGGTTCAGCAGCAGCGGTCATCTTTCTCCTTTAAGTAGTAGCTGGTGCAGCACTGTGGTTTTGGTTTTCAGCTTGGGAACAGTGCTGATAACACCAGTGTTTATAGT
>JASSUY010028606.1:28716-42662 GCA_032466535.1 Forpus xanthops | reverse complement strand
GGCGCACTCAATCCCACTGTCCATGTCACTGACAAAGATGTTGAACAAGATTGGTCCCAACACCAATCCCTGAGGGACACCACTCATTACTGGTCTCCAGCTGGACATTGAGCCATTAAGCACAACTCTTTGCGTGCAGCCATCCAGCCAGTTCATTATCCACCAAGTAATCCACCTATCAAATTGATGACTGTCCAACTTAGAGACAAGGATGCCATGTGAGACAGTATCAAATACTTTGTACAGGTCCAGGTAGATGACATCAACTGCTCTACCCCTGTCCTTCAGTTCTGTAGCCCCATCATAGAAGGCCACCAAATTGGTCCATCTTGTTCTGCTCAACTTTAGATGCCCTCATCAATGTATGACTACAGGTTTTATACAAACTTCCCTATGTTAGCCAGATGATGACTGAAAACTCTTTCATCACAACAAATTTGTTACCTTGGAGTGCACAGGCAATAAAAAAGCCTCTCCTGGTGACACCAAAGCATTTTACTTTGTTCATTCAAACACCACCTTGAGTATACCTCAGACTTTAAAATGTGACTGCTTAGTTAATCCCCCTACAATCTGATCTTACTTTCTATGTGTCAGACTCTGGTGAAACCCCTGTATGTCTGGCATATATAAAACTAGACACATACATACAGGGCAGGCATTATGAACAGATGAAAATAACAGTTAATGGGTTATATCACTTCAAAATACCCAGGAAATTCTTCATGATAATCTGAAAGTACCTATTGCAGTACTACATGTAAACCTGCAGAATGATTATTATACATGGCATATATTAAGTATCATAGAGATTCTCAATATTCTGTGAAGGCATTTAGTTACACTCAAAGGCAACACTTAGGTACTACTTTTTATGCTAGTGATGAAATATTAACCATTAACCAGTTCTTTCCAGAGATCTTGCTATGAATGTTCAGACCTTGATTACATTAACAAAGATGAGGTGCTCTGAAATACTTAGTATTATGGTGTAGTAATACCACTGTCATAGAGATCATACAAAAGTGAACCTCCTACAGAACTATGCATGCCACTCATATCCATCATATGATGCAATAAATCAAGCTCAACCTGTACAGAGTGGAAGCAGGCAAACAGAAAGAAGGCCTTGGAAACAAATGTCAATCAATTACAAATTTTTAGAATCTGTCAGAAGGGACATGACTACGTACTATGTCCTTAGTGCCAAATTTCAGATGACAGGAGAAGATGAGGGAAAGGAAGTAAAATTTTCAGAATCTTCCATAATAATAGTGCTGAAGAAGATCCAGCTTCATAAGGACATGGCTCTACTTAACTACATGACTACTTAAGGAGTCTGCCATAATTTCTGTGAGATGTGTGAAATACTTGAACGTATTTCAATTATCACTATCATTATTATTATTGCTACTTTAAGGCTTTCAAAGACTCTTGCTTCTCAGCAAATGAGGAAAAGTGCTAGGGGGATGGATATAAAACAGACCTCATTCATAATTATCCTAGAGATAATGTGAAGGTCAGTTACACCAAAGAGCAAAATATATTCTGTGACTCAATGCACACTTGCAGGAATATTCATTAAATAAGTCAGAATATGTTAGAGCCTATTCTACTGCCCTGTCTGCAAGACAAACATCATTTAGCCTTGGTAATTCTGGTTGTGCAGACTCAGGAAGAAAGAGCGCTAATATATTAAAAAATTATAAAAACATTTTGAAATATAACATTTTTCAAAAGAACTCTTGAGAAACTTAAAAGCTCCCATCTTTCATCTCGGAGCACATCAGACAAGTTTGTGCCATGTAATTCTCCTTCTATATTAAATGAAGGACTTGAAACTTTCTGTTACGAGATTTTAAACCTGTCTGTGGCACAAATCTGAATGGTTGCTATGTAGCCTTTGGTCCAATAAAATTGTGGTAAACTGCTTTTATCAAGGGCAGTTACTCAATTCTTGGATTTATTGTGTTAGTCTGTTCAGTGGAGTTGATGCAATGGTCACAGCAGAGGACAAGCTATGGAAGTAACGGTAAATGTCACATGTGAAAAAAACACCATCAACAGCATAAATATATCTACAATTTGTTTAGTATTTGCGCTCAACCTTGCAGTCATAGACATGTGTCATCAGTTGAACTACACATTGTTTTGCATCTTTATTATCACTGATGACTTTTTAAAATTAGATTTGCTTAAAAGGGGTTGTAACATGAATGCAGCTAACAAGCATTTCTGGCCACAAGAAGAAGCAAAACAGACACACACTAAGAGCACAACACAATGCATGGGATGTCAAAACTGACACGTAGCACAGCAGTAGGAAAGACCAGCACTGATCAAAACCATTTGTCCAAAAGGGTTCCTTCTTACAGTTCACACTGTGAATCAGAGTCATCCTGATCTCTCCTAGCAGGGAGTACAGCTAGTCCTACTGCTGCACAAATGGACTTCCAGCATGGAAGAAAGGAAGGAGAAGATCCCTATAGTGTTATCTCTTCTTTAGTAGTTCAGAGTAAGGAAGTTATATCCTTATTCAACACATTTGTTTATTTTCTTCTGAATGCTGCATTGTCTGCAATGGAACTAGGAGGAATGAGAATGTAACTGGGCTGCAATGTAACTGGAGAAAATGTAGACCTACATGCAAACAGAAGCTTAGGCAATACATTATATCATCTCAGATACAATTTTTACTGTCGGATAATATCTCCTTGCTGTAGAGTTTCAGGGCCATGCAGCTTTTAGTATTTTATTATTTCTGTCCTTCATTTCTTTGTTGAGGAGGACCCTGTGAGAAATGTTGTTTGCACAGTGCTACTGATATGGTGAGTGGTCCTTAGGTGGTGCGCAGGTAACATTGCTACCTAGTAGTAATCTCTTTTTCCTTTCATTTTGAATAAATTCAACTAATTCTCAAGTATATAACCAGGTCATGTAAGTGGTACAGTTCTGTGAGAAATGTCAATAGTTGGCAATTACCCATGGGTCCAAAATGTAGCTCTCAGTGATCTGGGATATCTGTGCTGGAATTGTTACACAGAGAGGGAAACTACAGTTAATCCTTAAATACAAGATTACTAATTGGATAAAGTTCACACTGTGCTACCAAAACCCTTTTTCCCAAAGAATTATAGCATTTACCTTCAGTTCTGTCTGGTAGTTTCCCACTTTTGCTTGTTGTTCCGGTGTTGACTGTTTCAGAGGAGGTGCTCAGTTTGGTGTTGGGGTCTCGCTTAGGTTTTGGAGGTGGCTGCTTACGAGAGCTGCTACTTTCATCATCAGTTCCTCCAACAGAATGAAGAGACTGGGATCTCACTGTAAAGCCACTGGAGCAAGGATGTGGCAGTCTGTCCTGAGGAGCAGGCATTGTCATAAATCCCATGCGGAAATGTTTCCCAACGTAGCTTCCTTCATTTCCTCTCACTACTTCTCCACCTATGCTGTAAGAGAAAATACACACAGAAGTGAATGATCCACCTTTGCCTGAACTGTACCTGGAACCAGAGTCTCAGTTCTGCTTGTGAGGAGCAGATTGTACTTTTGAATTTGGAAACCAGCAATGCTCTTTTCTTTTGTTGAAAGAAGATGACTACTAGAATAGAGCACTCTATTTCTCAATGCAAGTTGCCAAGAACTGAAATGTACATACACCGCTATGCACACAGTCAGAGTTTTACAAGAAAAAAAAATCAAGAAAAGCTTTTATTGAGGTTTCATAGCATTATGGCTTGAAATTGTCTACAGAAAAAAATTCAAACATCAGAAGTCAGAACTCAGTTTCAGGAAGACAAGAGATCACAAGTAGGGCAAAGAATAATACTGCTTTAGAAATGCAACATCATGTATCGATCCACACTCCCTTGCACTCATCTTTAACTACACACATTCATGTACCTTGGAAACAAGGCTCCTAGGGCCCAGACAATCATTTCCCTTCAGACTAAAGAATGATAAGAGAAAGAAATGCTCAAAAAATTATCTGTATATAGGAAACTGAGTATTTATATCTCATCAGATCCACTTGAAGCTGCAACATGAACAGCATAAGATTAGTAAGATGCAAGTATGAGATGCAAAGGCAATGGGCTGTGGGACACCAGGAAGAAAATAACCTCCAAACATTCAGGAATGCAGATAGAGAGGAAGGAAAGCTCAGCTGAAAAAAGTGCTATCATACTAAGTACTACATTGTACCATGGATGGCAGGGCTGAGAATCAGGTATTATCCCTGCTATATTCATTAATGCTTATCAGTTCTGAATCACAGCTTTTACTGATGCTTTTACTGCAAACCCATAGCACAGTTCAATTAACGCAATTCACTGACTACACAAAAAAACTAGGCAACACACACAGGTCAACCAGGGCCTGTTTGTATGGAGGTTTGAAATGGTATGTGCCGCTGTGAGCATGTAAAAATGTCAGTATGAGAACTGCAAAGTCCTGGAAAGCCCTAATTACCTCCTTTTTCTCCTTCACAAAGAGTGAAGCTCTAAGCAGGGTCAGTCTGCTCCTCTGTAAGTTTCCTATTCAGTGTTGCCTTGGGCTCGTGCAGTTTATTTGCTTCTGGAACACATTTCCTTCTTTAAAAGACAAGAACATTTCTCAGTGGTTCATGTGAAAATTAAAGTCACTTCATTCCCTGATACTGTCCCTTATCTTTACTGTTGGTACAAGCTGTATCTAATTGTCCTAAAAGCATCAGCTGAGCACCATGCAACACACAGCTGCATAATAAAGCAAAACCTTTCTTTGCTTACTACTGTACTTGCATTTTTATTTATTTTCCATGAGTGGAGAGATCTAGTTTGCAAATCAGTAACAAGTGAACAGGTCTAACTGAATTTGTGCCACTCTCCACCTGCACATGTACACAACATACACCTGAACACACACATGCCACACATATGCACATACTGATCCATGTTCATAACCAAGTTATTACTAAATACTAATTGGCATCAATTCCAGAGAGATTTGTAGACATAAAGATCAAAAGGTAGAACTCATTATTTCGAAGATTAATAAGAAACCTGTAGCTAATTTAAATGATTAACTATGTTTCCACTAATCTTGCATAAATTGTTCTGAAAATAATATAATCCTCTGAAGCTGGACTACAAAAAGGGCCTGTCACATTATTTAGAAAAGATTACTATCCAAAAATGCTGAGGAAGGCAGGTGGGGAGTCTGCTTCCTTCCTTAAGTCCATTGGACAAATCACATTTAACAAACAGACTTTCATTTTGCCATGTCTCTGACATTAAAGTTCTCATCAAGTTATACTATTTAATTAGTGCATTTACTTCACTACTGCATGAAGGTGTTGAAACCACACACTGTAAGGCAGTTTCCATTATGGATGGACTTGCACAAAATCCACTGAGGTGACAGGTTTCATACTTTTCCTAAAAATACAGAGAACTGCATTTATATAAAGTGTGTTATTTTGCCAAACTGCTGCATCTTGTACTCCAGAAATAAGAACTGTCAAAATATAAGTCCAGTGTCTAAACACATATATCTCATTAAACAACTGAACTGTGTCCTTTTTCCTTCCCATATTTTTTTTCATTCTTTACTGAATTCCTTTCAATATCACAGATGAAAGCCTATCTCACCTGCTTCCTATGCTTACTCCAGAATAAACAGCCTATAGCCAGGTCAAAGAGAGTTTGCAGGTACAGATGGGAACAGAATTTGCTATTCTGCTTTGTGCTGAAGTAGTCCTGGTTTTGCTTTTCTATATTCTCTGCTCAGCTACTAGACAAAAACAGCCGGGCACCATTTCCCTCTTTTCAGCCATGTGTAAAAGACAGTCCATTTCTCTTTGACTCTAGAAGCCAACCTTCAGCTGATGGTTAGGCACTGTAAACCCCAAAGTAAAGAAAACTAACCTCTAATTCTTGGTCCTGGGCCGAGGTCATTGGTCAGGATCACAAAAAGTCTTATGTTTGGAACTTATGCTGGTAGTAATTCCTGAGTGTCGAGCAGCGGGTGTTTCTTAGCAAAGCTTGACTAGCAAGTGCAAGCATAACATCAGCTGGAGTGCCAGGTTCATGCCTCTGTAATAAACTGAAATCCACCGCAGCACATCGAGAAAGGTGTCATCCCAGACTCATACCCAGAGAACAAATACAAAAGCTGGATGGCAGATTTCAAACATGGCATCCCCTGATCTCAGGCAGCAACATGCCAATGCTCCATTCAGACCTGTGGAACATAGCTTTGCAACGCACAGTACTGCTGATGTTACATCATAAAACTAGACAGAAATTATTTGTTTATATACTCCTCCTGCTTGCAGCTACAGGAGTTGGCTGGGGTCGGTGTATGTCCCACTACAGCACAACAGGCAGAGAAAGATTTATACACACCTTGCTGCATAAATGACTCCAGAAGCAGCGAGGGGAAATAATTGTGTAGCTCTCACTCCATTATTTCTGACAGAAAAGAGCCTGTGCTCCTCATTGTACTGATAATGAGTTCTATCTCATTTCAAAACTGTATTATGTGAGTTGCTGCAAGTATTACACAGTTTATTAATATATATGGAAATTCAGATTCAGATTATTCCTCTGGGAAGTTTCAATTTGAACTTGGCCAGGTTCAACTGCTTCTCTGACAAAGAATTATGTACAGCGTTCAAATAACTGTTAAAAAGGAAAGTCATTTGTCTGCAAAGAGAGACATGAATTATATAATAACAAAATTAATCATACAATCACTTGCGTGACACACAGCAAACCCGACTTTGTGCTGAAAATGCACTTTGGCATTTGCCTAGGTCTAGTGACTGATGCTGCAGTGGATGAAAGTAAGGGCAGTGCAGTGAGGCTGGCTCCAGACACCCTTAGAAGAGTATTCTGAAGCAGCTCTTCTTTCAAGAACAAGTCATGAGACTTCTCCAAAACCTACTTAACAAGTCCAATGGAGACCACCGAGTGCTGCCAGATTACATTATCCCTCTTCGGGTGCACTGTTCCAATCCCTCTCCCTCCTCCACACAGTACTAGAGCTGAATCATTATAGCAAATACCAAAGCAGTTGGATCTGCCTCGAAACAGTAATAGCAGATTTCAGCTTTCATTTCTAAAATATGTAAAAGAGCTCCAAATGATGGATCTGACAAGTCTTGCTATGCCTCCTATGCAGGTATTATCTGTCAGCTGAGATTTCTGAGGTCAGATTTTGGCTAACTAAACCATTATAACCTTGCTGCTCCATACTGTGGAATCAGCCTACCTGCAAATAAGCTGAGATCATAATGGCCCTGGACACATTACAGCTCAGTTTATTGTGCTCTTCCTGCTCTGTTCTAGAAAGTAGATAATGGAGCACTGACCAAAGTACAGCATGGAAGAACTGAAATGTTTACGTGTCTGAAAAACTACAGAGGGCAATTATCTTTTGTCTTATTCGTCTTATTACTCATCAGAAGAAAGGAAGTTATAGGAGAAGACAGGCCATTAAAAATGAACTCAGAAAATACTGTAAATGGACAGAGCATGGGCCAGGTTTTTTTCACCTTGCTTTGTCATGACTCATAATGTTCCTATTGACTGGGAATATATTTTCAAGTTGTCAAGTTAGAAAACTAAGAACAAGAAGTTCTCATCACACTGCTGAAGAACACATGGCAAAGAAAAAGTATCTAGAGACTGCCTACCTCAATCAGTGTGGTCTTTTTAGTTTGCACTGTTACTACTTTGCTCTGCAAGTAAGAGTTTTAGTTTTCTGTGAGGTTTCATTACTTGGACCAGGCAGAAACTGAAGTAATTCCTGGGGAAAAAAAAAAAAAATCATAGTTGTGTGAAAACTTCTGTTTTACTTGGTGTTACTACTTTAGCTACAATGTGCAATATGAAATCCCTCAGTGTAGTTCTAAAGAGTTGGAGAATTCTTGGGAATATCTAAGCCCCATAAAGTCAGAATACCCTAGAGCTAGGTTTTCTTCCTATCTATCTATCTACCCTTGGTTCTTGGTATTCATCCAGAAATTCTCTTTTCAGTCAGACTTAGAATGGATTAGTTTCATGCCTCAGGCACCAAGAGCCGCTTGGTAGTTCTCCTCATCTTTGTATAGTTTCTATTTTTCTTCCAGCATTCTTTTACATAAGATTTTTTGACTTCTTATCCACAAATTCAAAAGCAGAACTATACCTGATTATAAGACTTGATCTCCTAAGCAGGAGAAAAGGGAATGTACTCTTGCTGGTGATGAATGTACTCTCAGGGGTGATACTCCAGACAACCAAGAGAAGCCATTTCAATAGCAGATGCTCACTCTTCTTGTGAGGAAGACTCAGTCACAGATACTGATTTGTTAGCTGACAGAAACCAAGCTGAGAGTCTTTGCAAGCTCCTCTGCAGAAGGAGGGAGAACTGTTACAAGGCAAACAATGCACATGGATGGTCAGGCCTCTGCCCTCTGGAGAGCTGCAAGCTCATGCAGTGCTACCCTACCATAACATGCATCTAATCCATCAGGGAAGCTGTCTGAGTCAGCGACTGAAGATAAGTCACAAAAAATTAACTGTAATGCTGAAGGAAGATTTTTATAAGCTCATTATAAAACTGACTAATCATCCACAAAAATACAAAAGGAATAAAAATACTTCACTCAGAGATTGTCTATGAGTTGGCTTGACTGAGCAAACAGCAGTGCATCCCCTGGTGCATCTACCTTTTTTGGGTTCCAAGAATAGCTACTGTTATTTTAACCACTTCCTTACTCATACAGCAATGAACACCCCACTCTTCCGCTCATACCAAATGCTCTGAATATAAAGAGATGAAATGGCTTTGAAATGCCTATTCCCCATCAGAATAAATTATACACACATATACTAAGGATGACACATTTTACTTTGTATCTGAGAAGCACTTTCAAGATTAGCATAAATTATATTTGTAAATTAGAGGTTGGATGCCAAAAAACAGAAGATACACTATTTTTATCCCCCTAAACATGATTTCAGCAGACCATGAAATGTAATACTGAAGAAAGAAGGGCAGGATCACAATCATGGATTCAGAAACTGCACTGTAAGTATGGTTTTACACAAATCCACTCCATTTTCATTATAGAAATTAAACATAAACCAAAATTACTTTCTTTTCCTTTTCTTTTCCTTTTTTTTAATCACATTTCAGAGGTCCCTCTCTTATTCTGACAAACTCCAAATGACTCACAATCTTACCTCAAGATCCAGAGGATCGTACTACCATCCTTTCAGATACAGCCTCAAGCGTAAAAGAATCATGACAAAGCTTAAATTTAGAGTCATTTTGTTACCTAGAGGACTATCTAAAGTGAGCAACTGACATGCCTGTGCACATCAAACATCTTACATCCGTAATATGCCTCTGCTTTTGAGGTAGGAGATCAGGTGCTGCTTAAGTTGCCAGGCCTCTCAGGGCACAGAATAACATCAGTGCTATAAAACAAAATGAAATCTTTTACCACCCCTGTCAAACCCACAGGCCCAGGTTTTGATCCTGCAAACACACAATGAGCTGACACCCTCTCTGTGTATCTGCATTGTTGCACTGGAATAGCTAGAAAGCCTTGCAGAAATTGGTTGTCAGTTGTGCCTCTGTTCTAAGCAATACCACTTGATGGGATGTGCCCACATAGTCTGGCACTAGATTATTTCTAGGAAATCATTTCTTCCAGCCAACCTGCATGCGGAACAGAACACTAACAGTACTGTACTGCTGTCAAGAGTCTGGCTCCTGCCATCCACAAAAGGATTGAATCTTGCATGCAGATGATTTTCCAGATCAAACTGAACCACCACGTGCCGTGTCTGCACTGCAAGATTGAGTCCCTGGTGAGCAATCAAAAGCACAGCTGTAATTCCTATGCAGTACACAATGCATGATAAAAGCAAAACTAACGAAGACTGTCCACAGCAGGTTTTCCATAAGATGTCAGATAGCCTAATCTCAAATTATGATCTGTGATGCTCCACAGCTAACAATTCTTATAATGTAAAAGACTGAAAATGTTAGCAGTAGCTGGGGCTTGGGAGGAAAAAAAAAAAAACAAGATCAAACCAAAGCAAACCTAAAACATTATGAGAAACGCCAATAAATAAAAACTATGTATGCTCTTTTTATAACAAATCTAACAAGTTAAACAGCTAGTTATGAGTAATAGAGAGTAAGGACCTTCTGATCCACTGGAAGTTGAACAAAGCTGTATTTCATGAGTCTGAACAGAAGTGCAGGTACTATTTCCTACCTCCAGCATCTTTCCTTCTGTCTTTAGTAGGCTGTCTCCTTAACCAGGGACTAAGAATGTGCATGTTGGGCTGAACAGCCACAATGGCATGACGTTGCTCTCCTAAGAGGATCAACCGTTGCTACTGTATATG
The DNA here is from genome assembly GCA_032466535.1 of Forpus xanthops. Taxonomy (NCBI): domain Eukaryota; kingdom Metazoa; phylum Chordata; class Aves; order Psittaciformes; family Psittacidae; genus Forpus; species Forpus xanthops. Next base: position 32,277 of record JASSUY010028606.1, on the reverse strand, counting down.
GGGCAGCAGGTCCCCAGTGCTCCAGCCCTGTGTACGACTGGTGGCTAACTGAGGCACATGGAAAGGTTTGTAAGTTGTGAATACAGAAGATGCTTAACAGGCAGGAGTGAAAAGTGCTCTGCTTTTATATGACTACAGATATTTTTAATTTTGCATGGGAGATGCACAGCTAAAAGCCAGTAAATGAAAGCTCATATGTTCAGAGTCACCTAGAATTAGACATCAACCATATGCGAAGTTTAAACTGAGTGCAAATGCATGTTCGTGTTAACGGAGTGGGGGTTTGCATCCTGACAAAAACGGGAGGAGCCAGAACAAGGCTGTGTTTTTTTGTCACATTCAGCAGGAAGCCACATGGCACTGACTCTACTCTGCCTGAGCAACTGTGGCTAAGTAAATATTTCAATGAGGTATGGGAATAAATTAACATAGAAAATCAGTTTGGTGGATTTTTGTAAGGAAATATTTCTTTGGCTTTCAGTTGAAGAGTTGTAACGGAAAGAAAATATGCAAAAAGTGAAAAAACCTTTCTGTGGATCAGATGCTGGGAAAAGTTTAAACCTGGACAAATTAACAAAATGTGCCAACACTCTAAGAACAGTGATTTGTAAACCAAGTACACTGAGCCTGCTGAGATATTACAGTGTCTAACCTTTCCAGATTCAGCCTTATTTCAAACAGTGATTATACAGATACCTCTCTGAGTCCCTTTAGCAAACATGACTCTAGTTTCCATTTAAAATCCAAGCTCAAATATAAGGAAATTAAGGTTTTAAATAAATGCTTCCTACAGCCTCCAGTGCTAGAAAGAGTTCAGACCTGACCTGGCAGTGAACAGGAATAACATTTTGTATGGGAGGAAAACTCCTTACAAATTTCACTATGGCATGTCAAAACATACAGATTTCTTTTGTTCAACTAGCCCTGAAACTCCAGATATTGACATAATTCTTCTGATAATACTGTCATTCATAACTCTCAATTCAAAATATAATCCCTGGGCTGGCTTGGCAATCTGTTTTCTTTTATAAATGGTATGTGAGTTCATAAGAAAGGCAGAGGCACTGCCTGGTGTACAGAGCCTAGGAGGAGGTCTCCATACCACAGTCACAGTAGGGAAGTGATGTGGACACAGGCTCCACTGACAGGACAGTGATGTGCAAAGATTTGTCTTTTGGTGGCTCAACATCCAGATCTGTTATGTTCAAACAGGGCAATTTTGCTTCCAGACATCTCAGCACAAGGCAAAACTCACAGAATAACTCACAGAATCACAGAATAGTTTTGTGTTGGAAGGAACCTTGAAAGGTTATCTAGTCGAGGGAATGTACAGCGCAGGTTCCTAAAGAACAGCACCAGGCAAACTTGGGTATTTTTCCTCCACTTACAATGTCTCCGTGTACTGAACTGTTCTTTGCACAAGAAATAAAAGCATGTAACTTAGTACAGCTTACCCACTCTAACTACATAAATACTCTGTTGGATACATCTCCTTGTTGAAACCCGTAGAAAGCTTCATGAGAAGATCCTTTTTTTGCACTGAAAGAGCCCTGCTCTAGTCCATTGCCTCAACTTTACAGCTAGCATTACCAACCTTGTGCTAGTAAGTATCCATCTCTGGGCTTTCTGATTTCTGAAGGGAAAGTTTCAGGTCATCAGTCGATCACCACTTGGTGATTTAACTGGACGCATGAGTATCTGCCTGTGCCTTGCAACATGAACAAAGACTCCAAAAACTAAGTGAAACATTTTTCACAGGTGTGATTAACCCAAAATCAGGAAGGAGAATCACTCCATACGGACATATGCAATGGTCTCTCTTTTTCCTGCTCTGAACAGTTTCAATCTGGTAAATAGAACTACAAGAAATCCTGTACATCAGTATCAACAGCTCTCAGTGTCAAAGCCTGCAGTGGCCTGTTCACTAAGATACAAAGTCGCTTGGAAAAATCTTTTTGCTTATATCACTTTTTTATCCATAGCAAAGTGACCATTATTGCCACATCAGAATATTAATGAGCTTCACACCTAAATTCAGAAATAATGATATAAACCAACTCCTTCCTGTCTTGATGAATGTCAGTTTCTTAGCCAGGGATGTCAGAAGCTTCTTACTTATTCAGAGAAATAAATAAAAAAAGACATTATGCTTTCAGAAATGCAGTTGATTTAATATTGCATGGCAGAGTGTGTGAAAAGCAAGTGGAATGGGCATATAGGTGGTTAAGACTTAGTGATCTCAGTCAGGACACTAAAAGAAGCTACCAGAAAACGTATAGCTTGTCCTATGCATACATGTACCCAGCGTGCCCCTGAACCAATTCCATCCTTAGGGTCTTCCAATATATTCAGTGTATGCCCAACTGTTCTCTTTAGAAATTGAGGTGAATTGTCTCAATGCAAAGTACAGAATTTCTTTTCTCCTGCATATCCATGCACAGAGCTAATAGACCAGACACACTAACTCTTGCAGCCCACTAAAAGGTCTCTATGTATATGGGAATTTAACACCAGACAAAGAGGTTGCAATAAGAACTGCCAATAAACCGCCAAAGCTGCCTAAAATCAGCGCATGCTGATCTTCATAACTCAGAATTACTCTTGCAAAAATGAGGATGTGCAGCTAATTATTATTTTTTTTGGCCACTGCTGTGTTAAGATTTTTCTGGTTTGTTTGGTTTTGTTTTTTTTTTTTCTTGCAGGAGTGGCTTTTTGCCAAATAGTGGAACAAAAAATATATCCAACAAGCCCTGATGCTGAAGGAAGGTAGTACTTAAATGTTCCTCTGGTGACATATAATTGCACTGCCCAAAGGATTATCGCTACTAGGTTATGAAGCTGCAGTGAAATGAAATTTTGCTAAAGCAATAGTAAGTATGTATTCCAAGCTGTGAAAAATTTGTGTGAGGATTATTTTGGGGACTCAAAACATTGAAACAAAAAACAAACACCCCTATAACCTGCATTCAATGGTATAAACGTAAATTAAGTAGGGAACATATTGGTTCAGTTCCCTCCATGAGAGGGAAAAGCCCCTTGAAAAGTCTACTATCTAGAAACCATAATCCCAACATAATATGAACTGGTTTTCCATCTCCCAATGCTACACTGCAGGCAGCAGTCAACTTTAAAACAACTTAAGCCAGCAGAGAAACCTCTCATGTATGTATGAATGTACGCACCAAGGATTTCAACCCCAGTCAGCTGTTTTGCAAACTAGGCAGCACAAAGGGATATTTGTGTGTCATTAGTAAGGGCTATTCAACTTTGCTTTATTTTTGAATTTAATATACTGTTGTTTCTGCTCCAGAATACATGATAGTCCTTCCCCTGCCCTGCTGCCCAGTGCCCACACAGGAAACAGGAGTCTGCTGCTGTGTGCTCATTGCAGTGGTTATGCCAGGCCTCCAAGTTCTGCAATGCTAAACCAAAATACAAATTCCTTCAAGACAGTCTTATGATAAAAACCTTAAACCAGATGTCCTGGGTTCAGCAGCAGCAGTCATTTTTCTCCTTCTTGGTAGCTGGTGCAGCGCTGTGTTTTTGATTTTGGGCCTGGGA
>JASSUY010028606.1:0-16437 GCA_032466535.1 Forpus xanthops | reverse complement strand
GTACAAGAGTATCATTAACTGATATTTCGTGTAGCTTCCTTTCTCTAGATCTTAAAGGGACTACAGAGGCTGGGCGGCTGCTGTCAGTAAGGGGGAGAGCCCTTCCCTATATCCTGTGGAGGAGCATAGCTATGTGCTTGCAAAACACAGCATCCAAAACCAGAGTCAAGTTCTAGGACTGTACTCCACTCTGAGGCTTCTGCCATGCTCCTGTGCAGGGTAAATAGCTACCAGAATATCACATATCTGCTGCATGAATGCAAATGTACACCAAATCTGCAGGTACTAACCCAAGAAAATGGGATCACTGCACTTGAAAATATGCATTGCCATGTATAAAATCTGTACACATGCAAAACTGAAAAGGTTGCACGCACAAGTCTCAATATTTAATGCAGAATCTGTAGATGAAGTGACCTGGAAATACATTAACCAAGAGAAAGAGACTTCACATTCAAAACCCAGAAATATATTGACAGTAGTAAGCAGAGAAACCTGAAGCACTTTTATGACTCGTGCACAAAACAATTACTTTATCCGAGGTGATTTTAAGAAAGAAATGATCCATAGGTACAAATGCTATCAGAAATGCATACAGAGTATGAACAGAACATCCAGTGTAAGGTGGCTGTGAAGGAGAGGACACTCACGAAGTCACAGGCCATTCAAAATCTGGAAAACTTCCATTCATCTGTGTGCTTCATCACACTATGCCTGAACAGCCCGGCTCTATCATTTATATTATCATTTACAAAAGTCTTCTCCCTTTGGAGGCTCTTGTTGTCCCACAGCAAGTGTGCAGGCAGTTCAAACATGTAGCTCTGGTGATTCAAGTGATGGGACTAAAATGGGATGAATCTAGGTTTTAGCCCTGTTTCACAACCACACTGTTGAGATCAGGTACACTGTGTATCAGAAGGTGCAGAGATCAACAAACACATCGGTACTTAAGACACGCTGGGGAGAAGTGATGCATTACAATTATCATGTATTCAGTATGTTAATAAAAATCAGTTTCATATGTACCTAGCAGCAACCACAAAACAGAACCATATTTTTACTCCAAATTCCTATCGTTGTGCATAAAACATCTCAATGAGCATAAATAATTTTAATGCTCTATTTTGCTCCTCTGTAAGTGACAAAGCATTGATTTCAGCCAGTGATAATCATATACACACGTACCTTGCAGACAATGTTTCTCTTCCCTTGGCTCAGTCCTGCATTAGGCCAGGTTCTTAGCTAGTATCAGGTAGCAAATCTTCACAAGACTATAGGAATAACTCTGACTTATGGCAACTAAGGATCTCTGCTTTGTTAAGTATGAGGAGGAGGGAAAAGGAAAAATTATTAGTGCAGTTACTTTAAAAGGCTAATTATAATTTTATTAGAAGAAAAGCTTCAGCAGTTTGAGTTATTTACACTTTAACAACCATGCCATGAATTAAATTTATACAGATTTTTTTCCAAAATAATTAATGCTATAAATAATAAAAATTAATTGAGTGTTGATTATTTATTTATAAATAATAAAAATTAACTGAGTGCTGAAGACAGTCTGGATTAGACTGGTGGTATTTTCCATTTGGTGAAGCTTTTATTACTACCACTTTGATGACCTGAGCTTAGATATTCTGCTTCCTTTTACCATATGTCACTTTTATTCTGCCCTTCCAGATATATGTGAGGGAAAGAGTGGGACTGATGTGCATTGGAAAAGTTAACTCAGTCAATTAATTAAAGCCTTTATTTTTACATAGCTAACATTCATGAAGTGGGAAATAAGAAATTAATTCTAAATCAATAATAAAGAATCAACACCATTAATTAGACTTTTAATAAATAAACTCCATTTTAACTGTGGTAAATAAAACCTGATGCAAGAGACCTGTGGCTTTGGCTCACTAGCAGAGATTCATATACCTCACCTTGTACCCCACCGGAGGACAGTGAAGTCTTTGCTGAAGTCTCAAAGCACTGGATTTGCACACAGTGATAGTGTTGGATGGAAGCATTCAGCACCTTCCTTACTCCCAGGGAACTGACATGAATAGGGAGACTGATTTCACACCAGTTTAACACATCAGTAACATTTCAGTAGTATAATTCAATCTCTGAAACCATGCCCTGACTTACACTGATAGCTGGACAAGGTGAAATATCAGTTCAAAAGAACAACTCCAGAACCAAGCAGCTATTGCCTGGAGACAGAAACACATGCCTCCCATATACCCATTCTCCACAGAAGGAATCATTTCAATCCATTTATCCAGAACAAACAAACCCACAAATAGAAGAAATGAAGCATTCTCCTTTGTGCTTGGATCCACAATATAATGGGCTAAGATTCATCCTGCCTGCCACAGGCATACTAGTGCGCAGATCTTATTGCCTCAATAGAAGAAGGAAAGGGGGGATAAGACAACTCTGTCGCACCACACCTGCCTGCTGCACACCAGCAGGATGGGAAGGGCTGGGGCACAGGAGGACTGGAGGCAAGAAATGAATTAGTTCTCCACTACCCGGCCAGCTACAACTACTTCTCCTCCCTCCCTCCCTTCCTTCCTTCCTTCTTTCTGCAGCTGTGATGCTAAGCTGCTAGCCCAACCTTGTGCTTTTGATAACTACATCATGGGCTGGACATGAAGGAAAGGCACTTCTCCCTCAAGCACAGCCTTTCCCCAAGTTTCTCCTGGCCTATAGCAGCCTTCTCCCCTGGCAGTGCTGCCACAAAGCAGCCTAATCCCTGAAGGGAAATAGAGCTTGCAAGCCCCAGTTCTGAAGAGAAGACATATTTATTTGAAGCAGGCTCCAAATGCAGCAGAGCTTCATCCTTTTTCACCAGAACCAGTTTTTCAGTCATATAAATTGACTGGGCCGGACCTTGAGATTCTGCTTGCTTGAAATTTTACAAAGCAGCCATGGCAGCTCATCATTTGTGAACGTTAGCAATTACATCTCACAAAGACATGAAACATAGGTATGTGGGCTGAACTAGATCTGAAAACATTTAAAGTCAAATATTTTCCTTAGAGAAAACTCACGTTCTAAAGCCATGCTTCAGACTTGCTTGGACAGGACCTTTGCACTAAAAATTTATCCAGATTGCACTGTGGTGAAAATCTTTAAGGAGAGCAAAGTTATCAAGCGAGGAAGTTTTAATTCCAAATGCACCACTGATGTCTATATTTCTGTGATCACTCAACACATTTCTTTAACCAGTCAGCTGGGATTGCAGCCAGGCCAGTAACATTTGGTTCCAGACTAGAAGAAAAGCTATTTGCACATTCAGCCCGCTATTGTAGATCAGTAACACTAATAGTTATTATTATATTATATATAAAAATGAATTAGAGCTCAAACATAAACTAGTTTTTACAAGATGCTTTCATTAAACATTGCAGTGAGTCTGAAACCAAGTAAAATGCTGTCAACCTGTCTCATTTGAGTTGCCTTTTATAGTTCTATACTGTCAGTCTACCGTCATTTGCAGCAATAGAAAAGATATTTTTAAACACCTTTGATCAGGCTTTCTTTATGGAAACAGCTGAAAATAAGGAGTGTCTGATGCAATGTCAACTTGTCCCCTCTTCTACCATTCGCACTGATTCCAGAGAAGCAAATTCCTCTGCTGATGGCAGAAACCCTGTAGCTTCAAAGTATGTGGCACAACACAAGTTTGCATGCTTGAAAATTTGGCTCAGTAAAGATTTATCTACCATAACCAAAATGTGGTCCTGGATAGCAATTTACTTCCTCCAGTTAAATTAAAAATCCAAAGTTAAATGTGTTTAAAACAGTAAAACAGAAAATCTATTTTCTTCTTGAACAGACCCCATGTGGAAACATTAGAAGTCTGAATCTTCATAAGCAGATTAACTTTGGCATCTCCCACCATGAAGCAGGAATATTTAAATCTAAAAATAGCATGTTAAAGCTGTTTTAAGTTGGATAATTCAGCTGGAGGTGGCTCTCATTTCATCTAGCTCTACCTAATTTGCTACAGCTAAAACCTATTTGAGACATGCTGAGCAAAAGGGACAAGCAAAGCATCCCCTTGTCTGTAGCTTAAAACTCCACATTTAAACCTTGCAAGTCATTGCACGCAACCTATCCTATATTTAAAGGTCATATTTGACCAAGCTATCATTAATCACACATCTGCACAATTTAATCAATTGGTAGAGAGATTATATTTAGCAGCTTCCTACAGCAGCGTGCAGAAATCTTTTTGCCCTAATTCAGTTTCTTTCCAGCAAAGCCAAGGCAGTTTACAGCAGAAAGGCAAAAAGCTAATGCGCATCTGTTAGATGAGACAAACATAAGAGATGCCTTTTCTTTTTGTTTTTGTACTTAAAGATCAAGAAGAATATACATCAGTATGGCGAGGTCGTTATTTAATTATACAACAGCTATGGAGAGATAACAATCTCTTTGAAGTGCTTTAACTTCTGTGCCACTTCCTCAAGTAAAAAAGGAAGAAAGATACTCATCACTTTGAACACTGGCAGCTTACATCTGGGGGAGGAGACAAGGGGGAAGAATGTCACATTGAGGAGGATATATATTCAAATTGATTAATAAATGTAAACACATCATTAGATTAAATAGCAGGTTAGTCTCTTGACAGCTAGGTTGTCAGGAGTTAGAGAAAAGAAAGGAAGATCACAAACCCCCAAACAAACAGCAGCTAAAATACTAGAGTTAGTTGGAGCTTGATGCTGTTTCTGAGCAGGTGAGTTTCCCTCCATCAACTGGATGCAGCAGGAGCTAGCCCTGGGTTGTTTTCCGCAATTCTTTGCATCAGTGTTAATTAACCAATTCTTACTTTATTCAGCTTATGCACAATTAGAATCTGCTATTTAGCCAAATGGTGATTCCTTCTTCCATCTTCAGGATTAGGACCCAAGGGATTTCTTGTTTTACAGAGGATATTCTGGCTTGGGATAGGTAGGTAGGTACACCTATGGAAATATTTAGTAGTCGGGGGGGGGGGGGTAATTCTGCAAGTGTCTGGCAATACAAAAAAGGATATGTTTTAGAAGGATAACTTCTTGAACAGGGAAAGCAGAGTACACTGATGGCATTAAATCCTTTAGAAATGTGTATTCCGAATAGGCAAACAATAAAAACATTAAAACAAGCTGTAAACTTTAAAACAATCTTTTAGAAAAGAGAGAAAATCTAGAGCAAAAACATGAAGAAGAAATTAATTCCACTGCCCCTGTTACTTGTTAGGGATCAAAAATCTCCAGCTATGAATTTCTCAATTCAAAAACTCTTATTTTTTTGGACATAAGGATAGCTAAATTGAGTAAAAGCAATGAAAGTTACCAATCAAATTACACAGCTGCTTAGTACCCAGTAAAGTAGAGAGAGAAGAGAAAGATGATCATTAAAGCACGATATGTGACAGGACATAAAAAGTGATACCTTTTCTTGAGGTCTCTGGATCTGATCAAGTAATCTTTAGCTATTGCTTTCAGAATTTTTCTCTCTTCCTAATCATTTGTATATGAAATATTTATTTAATTTTATATACAAAATAAATGCCTATACATGTTTTTAAATGAAATGTTGCATAATTAAAGAAACCAAGATTTTTTATTAAATAGTATATCATTTCTATGTGCCATATGACACACATATTTTGATTATTACAGCAATAACTTACATTTATCTCTGGGTACTTGCAAATGCTCCCTAGATACCAATAAAAGGGCATATGGCATAATGGCATCTCTTCAACTGTAACCATTATTAGTGGTACATATTAAAGTATTGAAAGTGAACTAAGGGCTTGTAAAAGAAAAGCCTTTTAATATAGATGCTTGGTTTTGGCATTATTTTTTTGTTTGTTTCAAACACATGAGTACTACAAAAGATGTTACCTTATTCATCATCTTACAGTGAGGGTGCAGCAAATCTGGCCTACGAAGTTCTACTTCCCCTTTTCTTTCAACAGCTCAGAAGTCCTTCAGCCATGCTAATTCAGTTTGGGTTAAACACAACTCTTTCATCTGTAAGCATGACACACATTTCTTCTCAGTAAACATACTGCTCCAAGTGTGCTCTGTTAGAATCATAGAATAATTAGGGTTGGAAAGGACCTTAAGATCATCTAGTTTCAACCCCCCATGGCCACTAAACCATGTCACCCAAGTCTATGTCCAACCCAGCCTTGAACACCACCAGTGATGGAGCATTCACAACTTCCCTGTCCCTACCTCGGAAGGCTTACTTTAAGATGTGAGCAAATTTTTCTTGTAACTATCTGACCCAACTCCAGCAGACCAACTGCTTGCATCATATTTGGAAAACAGCTTTGTTTCTGTGGTTCAGACACTAGCAAAGCTTAAGAGATCACCTAATAGGTAGTGAAATTTGAATCCAGAATTAGATCTTCAGTTAAATTTTCCCAAATTTTGAGAGCTGCCTGGATCCAGGGAATTGCTAATAAAGGATTTAGTGACTAAACTCACATATTGGATTATGTTTTTCATTTGGAAACTGGGTTAATGTCCAGTGATGGCAACGGGGATGTCCATTTCCACTCTCTCAATGAAGAACCAGTGGGTGTAAATAAGGAAACTATTTCTAAACAAACCTGCAAAACTTGCTGTCTGATGCAGTGATAACAGGTCAACACGCTATGTCTGACACCAAGTAGGATTATCATCCCAAAATTACACCTTCACAGGGTAGCTGAAAGCCTCCAAACTCCATTCTAATAGGTTAGAAGCATCCATAGGTCAGACAACTCCTGAACTAGTCATCCAGACTTTCCTCTCAACATTACAAGTGCTACATAGAAACAGAGACACTGGCTGAGGAATGCAACTTGAACAACATCACACACCTCATGGGAATTCTGTGCTGTATTCTTTCTCTCTGATTTAATTCTAGTGTACAAATACAATCTCAAATAGTCAGCGCCTCAGATTTTCTCACAAGCTGTACTCAGTGCCCAGGCCTTCAGAAATGCCATTTTAGTATCATGTATGAGACTGCTTTTAATCTTCCTTAGCCCTTCTGGATGGTGGATTTCTACAAACATCAGGCAACCTTAATGCTTATAACTTTCCAAACAGGAATAATTAGTATGTGCGTGGCTTTTTCAATAAAGATGATGTATATTAGAAACTCCTAGACTCTACCACATGCACCTATGTGTATATACAAAAAAGAGTGGGTTTGCTTATCACTCTAGATGTCTGGTGCACAAGACATCTAATGCCCATAATAACAAAAAAACAGGGTTATTAAACATACAGATGTAACTAGCAGTTTTATACCATATTGTACTTCCTTTGTCAATAAAACAGCTTAAACACCTCATTTTGAAATATACCAGACTGTTAACCCAAACTACTGATAAAAAAGTCTGTTGCCTCAAAACTTACATCTCAACAGCTGCTAAGGAGTACTTTATGAAGTCGTCTACTTTCTCTAATGAAAAACTGAGAATTTCTTTCCAGTTGTTTTCCTTAGGCTAATGGAATTAAATGGCTTATGAACTTCAGTCTGTCTCAGATTCCTCAATTAAGGAATGACATCTCCATTTTATTTTGAGGTTTTCCATTATTAAAAATAAGCATGGCAAGACATAAAGGGAAGAAACCAGAGACTCCTAAAATGATCAATGGCCTCTGAGACAGCAGCTTTCAGTTTAAGATGAAGAAAAAAGCCTAAAGAAGCATTACTCAGGAGGTACAGAGAACACACCACACCACTGCTGAAGATGTTGAAAGGATCTGAAAATAGGTAGGGTACTCCAATGCTGCTGACTCCAGAATCCCTCACACGCCACCATGGCCCCATCATAGGTACAGCATGGCCACAATTAGATATTAGTCCCTTCTGGAAGTAGTCCATAATATGAATATAGAAAGCAAGCAAAGGAGGGAGAAATAAAGGAAAACAGGTTTAATGACTTTTTAAAGGTTGTATTTCTTAACAGTGGCAGAGACAGAAGAAAATCCTTCTCTCCCAAGCCCTACTTTGCCTGATAGAATGCTGCTTACAGCAAGGGAGATGAAACAAGAGACTCTCCAACAGCATACTCCCCCCACTTTAACCTCTTGTCTTATTTAAAAGGAGCTGAGGATTCCTTTACATCAGCTCAAGCCCTCTTACTGGAGAGGTCTGATGGGGCTTTGAGCAGCCTCATCTAGTGGCAGGAGTCCCTGTCCCAGGGGGGATAGAACTATATGATTTTTAAGGTCTCTTCCACCACAAACCGCTTTATGATTCTATAATAATTTCCAGGAGACCTTTTTTTATTATTATTTATCTCTCTGTTATCATCTCCTACTTCTCATCTTTTCCTCCTTCCCCAGTGCCGCACTTCCCTGCAAAAAATTCTGTTGGGAGTTGGTGATGGAGCAGGAGAGGGCCAGTTTGGCATAAAAACATTTCCTGAAAAAAATCCGTGCAGAACTGGGTGACACTGGGAGTTCAATTTACAATTCTTCAGCAGGATAGACACAACTGAACCATGATTTTGTGGGTTTCTGCTTGACAATATAAGCAGCTACAGACCCACTAATGCTTGTGTGTTAAAAGCAGCAATGGCGAAGCATAACATAAATATCATTTGTTTCATATAGAAAAGATATTCTATTTGCTTTGGGAATGTTATCTACTAGCCTCTGACTTAAAAGTTTGTACAGGAAGAAAAGAAAACCAAACACCATGATCACACACCAAGGATAACAAACAAAACAACTCGTGGGTACTCTATAGGCTGAAATTTGTTTGCACAAATTATTCAGCGAGCACTTATGAATAATGAATGCACTGTGGAAGTCACGATCAGCTTATGAATGATTTATGAACTGAAAAATGGGCTGAATTTGACAGATAACCTTATTTTCCACAAATCACTCAACCATCTCTTACATTAAATGGTACCAACTGGTTTCCAAATAGCTCAACCTGCAAAATATAATCTCCACTTTTTGTGGCAGAAGAGGTTCTTAAAAAAAAATTCTGGAGATCTTCCACAATATTGTCTGTCAAAACTTTGCTCAAAACCCAAGTAATTACCCAGAACCAATACTAATGCCATCCTATATTTTAATTACTAAAGGCTATAACATTACAGTTTGGTATCTACCCTATCAATCCCAAGTCTGCAAATAGAATATGGGTGGAAATTACCTATCACATGATACTTACTGACTAGGAATAGTCCTGTCAATCACAGTGCCTTTAAAAGAAGTCATAATTTTCGAGTGAGTTTTCTGCAAGCCTGGGAGAGAAAGAGTAACTAAAACCACCACAGCAAGTGAATTAACATGACCAGAAATTTAAAATATTTAATTCTGAAGTATTTTTAAATGCTTTGGAAATTAACTCAAAGTTGACAGTTTACAACATAGCCTCATTTCTTGAAGATTTTGCTCTACAGCCAGTGTATAACCAAGGAATCTGAAAGCGATTTTACAAAATATGAAAGACTTCCACATGGTAGGCAGCACTGGTATGCAGAAACTGTCCTACTGGATTGGACCCAAAGTCCAGCTAGCCTGTTCTTTTTGATAGTACCCAAGGTTTACATAAAGCTGTAAAACTCCTGCCATAAGAAGCAAGATCTCCATCATATTCATAAACATCAGAAGAGCAAGCTGCTCCTCTTGGCCCAACTCCTCCTGGGTGCCAGAGGCACATGGAAGGTGTGCTATCACTGAATCCCTCCCGATCACAGGTGCTCCTTATCTCTGGCCCTTTCATGGCAGTCATGAGGCAGAATGAGACTCCTCTGTGTCCTCTCTTCCCAAGCATCCCCACAGAGCCAGGAAAAGCTTGGCTGAGGGTGAATTGGGGAACATCCTTTCAAAAAGCATAGTGATCTTATGGGGAAACCCTCTAATGTACAGACAGCAGGGGGTTTAACACACCATTACTGTCAAATTGTATGCAGGGCCTACAGCCTTAATTTAATGCTCTGGATTTGCTGAGTGAACACCAGGATGCAGAGAGCCTGCTAGCCATTGCACACAATGTCAGCAGCTACCTCTGTTATACCTTCACAGCCTGTCACACCATCAAAGAAAGGAGACACAAAACAGCTGGCATATGCATCAATTTAAGAAGAAAAAACTTCTCAGGTGGGATCTCATCTCCCTTGGGCTGGAACAACTCCACGTGGAGTGGAAAACTACTAATGATCACACACTGCTAAGATGAGAAAGGCAACTTGATTGTACTGTGTTTGTTGCTTGCTTATGCAATTGTAAGAATTGCTGCAGTATTATTACTAAAAGACCTGGAGTGCTTGTGACCTTTTGTTTTGCCTACTGCAGTCTCTGAGAGTTTCAGCAGCCTGATGGCTCATAGTAAGCAGCAAGTACTGAACTGTTTATTTGAAGTACAAATGAATAATGAATAGAGCTGAATCAGGACCCCTACATCAGCATTCTTAATCTAACAGCACCAAAACATAACAGGCTTACAAATAAACTACAGAGAGGTGAAAAAGTTATAATTTCCCCAATGATCTATTTCAAATAAAGTTCAGGAATGAGTTAATCCCAAATGCTAGTCCAGTCAATAAAGGGAGCTGCATTACATCTGACATTAGCCCTTATGGCTTCAGGACAAATTGTGGGTTTGGGAAAAGTCAGAGAAGGTACCAATTAAAGTTTTTTTGAAAAAATTTGAATTGATTCCTGGTTTCTCATCTGGACAAATACAATGAATTCAAAGTGGAAGCAAATCTAACATATTCTGCAGAGGTGCTTCGTTCTCTTTGTTTACAACTACCATCCTAAGTCAACAAGTATGCTTACATGGTTAAAACATGGTTGTTGTAATAGGATGTATTCTTAGCATGGTCAGGAAATGGTTCACTTGAGGCTATTAGGAGAACAGACATACAAGCTTTCATTATAATTACAAAGTTGTGAGGGGTTTTGACCACCCAGGGCTTTTTTTCCAGTGTGGGTATCGTATGACTTGACCACAGAGCCAACACACATTCACATTAAAAAGCAACAAAAAGCATATCAAAAGCATCAGCAAGCAAGGAAGAGGATAAGGACTAAACTGTCTTAACTGTTTCCTCCATGAGTAGGCATAAAGGACTTAAATGAATAGCAACACAGTTGTTACAAGAAGTGGAAACTCCATCTTACGAAAAACGGTCACAGATCATACCTTGTTGAGTAGGCGACTTTCCTTCCTTTGCTTTAAGGCACTTCATAAAAACATATACACATAAAAAAAACATAAGTCAGAGACTAGAGTTCTCTACTCCAGAAACCTACTTGCTTTAAGGTGAAAACTAAATTTTTAATCATCTATGTAATGAGGCTCTAAAACTCCAGTGGCAGAAAAGTGGCTACTTTTAAGGTTAATGTCAATCTACTCCTGAATGCTTCATCAGCTTACAAGAGATATTTTTCTTGACAGAACGCACAACTGGATCTCATGTTCCCCTTCCGTATTCAATGAGTGGGCTGAGAGTGGGGTCTGAGTGCCTACCATAAAACCCTTAGCCACCACAGGCTCAAAAATGCTCCGATTAGAATATGTTTCACTGTTTCCCACGCATGCAGAGAAAGGAGTGGAAAAAAGTGATTAGCATCACTTTCAGCAGAAACTATTGCAGAGAGATAAATGAGGACATAGCAGTGAAAGAAAAACAACTTCAAAGCTTTAGGTGAGGCAATCTGAGAGTATGAATCATTGAATGAACTCTGCCACTGCTTGTCAAACAAATTATTCATCAAATTGCTTCTACTGGTCCTTGACTGGTTCTGATAAATATCCCAAGGTTTAAAAAAACAAACTGGTAAAATGGCAAGATTAGGTATCTTCATATCCTGTGGTCTCCTAAACACAATGAAGAAACTGAAAATTCTTGCATATTGAAGACACCAAGGAGGAGGCAAATGACCTAAAATTTGTTCTAGTTCAAACTGATGATTAATGTTTTTGACTTCATGGAGATGGAAAGAAAAATAGCAGGCAGTATATTTCTTTCTCAAGCTGTCATTTTGTGCTCACCCTTATGAACAAGTTCCACTCACCTTAGCTATCATAAAGCTACTGCAACATTTTAAACCAAAAGCTCTTGCAAGCCTGCACTGCACTAAGACTGGCATCCACCTGCAAATTCCAACAGTATGTTACAACCATACAGTAAATATTCATGCGCATCCAGACACCTTCTGTTACAACTTCAAATATCTGGGCCATATAGGTGAAGGCATTTACACTGGGATATCGCACAAAATTAAACCTGAAAATGGCTGAATCCAAGCACTGCCTGCTCATGAGCACAGCTGCAGTTTGCAAAGCCAAGAGATATCCAACTTCACAAACCAAAAAGTAACTCTTGTGCACTGTAAAACCTTATACATGGCTATGATTAGCAAATAAGCACCTCAATTTTCTTCATGTGGTAAATCTGCTCTCCTGGTTTGATCTACATGACCAAAAAAATGTGAAAAATAAACAGCCAAGTATACAAATAATAAACATATTACCATGGTCTTCTGTGAGGAAAAACTGCAAACCATAGAAAATTAAATGTTTCAAGTGAAACAAAGTTCAATCTTTTCTGCAGGTGAAATTGAAAGACAATGCACAGGCAAGCACTGTAATTTGCTAGAGAGAGAATACATTGAAGAATACACCTAAATTAAACTTCACATGTAATCCTTCTGTGGTCATTTTGTAGAGCCCTTACCCTTTTCATCTTTGCTGAAAGCTGACAGATTTCCATATGCTACAGGGTATGGGAGAAAGGACTTCCAATTCCCAAACCAGGAAATGGAAGGGGTGGGTTGTGGGACTGCAAATCACCAACAGTGCATTTATGTCTGACCACTCTGTTCCTTCTGTTTTCAGTGGAAAACAGCTGAGAATTCCAGTTCCTCTGCTGGTTTTCTTTGTTCTCCTGTTTCTGCTTCACTGACTCTGGTAGTGGAGGTTCTTCCACAAGGCTGACAACAAGTACTGTGAAACAAGTGGCATCTGGGATTGCTGACAGCTCATAAAGCACATAGAAATAAACATGGATCAACCACTGCTGGCCTTCACATGACTGTGACCTTAGTCTACTAGGTGTATACTAATTCAAGACCCCTTTTAAAGCCCCTAGACTTTTGTACTGGGTTAATCTAAGAAATACTGCTTGCTGGCCCCTTATGCACTTCACTGAAAGTCTACACAATCACATTTTCTTACTGTCACCAGCATAGGAACCACAGCAAAGACACTGCACAAAACAAGCCTCAAAAGGATCTGACAGATTAAGAACTGTGCCACCTTGCAGGGAGAACAGATACAGGTGATTGTTTTAAGCCAGCAGAATGAACATTTTCAATACTTTTTGATTGATTTTTTTTATCTCCTAAGTATAACTCACATTTATACAGAGCTTATCTGGAATCTTCTGACAGGATATTTTATGTGAGAAAATTATGAAGTATTTCGCTGCAAGCAGACTTTCTGCAGCCTATGCCAATTTTGATAGTGTTTCATGTTGAAAAACAACTTAAAAGCTAGCATATCCACTGAATCAGTATTCAGCATGACATTTGAAGTTTTTCACATGTAGATACTTCAACATGAAGTAACCTTTAATTCCAGTATTTTAAAATTGCATATAGCAAAAGCAAAAGGCATGGACCTGCCTTTTAAATTCATTTCACAGGGAAAACCAAAACAAAACCAAACAACTCTGATTTTGGTTTCAATTGGAAAGAAAAAATTTGTAAGATGTAGAACTTCCTACAAAACAGATTTTTTAAAGTCTACATAATGCTTTTTCAATAGATCACAATTCTGCTGTGGGAGGAAAAGATGACTGTGGAGTTGAGAAAAGATTTCTCTTGGAAGACTTAATTATTACCCAATGATCTCTAGAGTGAGAAAACACAGAAAGACAATAGATGCTGGATTATTTGCTACATTTGGTGATATTAGGCCATGAGAATTCTGAACACCTGAAACATTTTTACTTTTGCATGATTTATCCTATGTGTTTCTTTGCCTTGCTTTGATCTCATCTTCTTCAAAACAGCCTTTTTTTTTCAGCATTCTTGAGCTCTGTTCAATAAGAAGAGAAAGTTGTGGGAATCTCTACCTGCAGTTTCCAAAGCATGCAGCTCCTATCAGCATGCTCTTGCTGTGCTGCTCAAATTAGAAATGGAAAAATCACCATTATGCAATATTTCTATCATAGTTGACAAGAACATGCATGGGGCTAATCCACTTTTCAGGCCTAATAAACAAGCAGCAGATAGGCTAACAGAAGTTTCTGATGGAGATGATTTTTCAGGCAAACAAGAAACTAAGAGGAAGAGAAAAATTAGGCTAGCCTTCACAACCTTGTGCTTGCACTGCAACATACAGGCCTACATCAGTTACTGCTAACCTGATCTTTCCTCCTCTATCAACAGGAGGGTGGCAAATGGTCTTCAGATCCTAACTTGGGCAAAGTTAGCCATCTGTAACAATGCAGGCATGCAGCTGGTGAGTTTGGGCAAATTTTAAGGTCTGTTAGTGAAGCAGGGTGCTATGTTAATAGGAATGTTTCCTGACACTGTCTTCAGAAGGGACTGTGACAAAGCAGCAGAGCTCAATCTCAGAATGTGCTATATTGTTCAGCCTGTCTTTTTTTCTAGGTACTGGCATTAAAATGGAATTGCCTTCACCTGCAATTTCTTTCTACAGTATTTGGCTCTGCTTATGACTTGTGAAGTCAGCAGACAAATCCAGATGGTATAGTAAGTGTTTTGAAGAACTAAAATACTGTGTCCTTCTTGTACTGCAGTAGGGGAAAACATAACCACCTTCCCCAAGTTCACTGCTTACTTTTGGGAAACATTACTGTTACTGTAAAAATCAAGGCCATGAATCCATTACTTTGAAATCTACACCAGCCAGAAAGTCCAAATGGATCAGATGGAAAGAAAGTGACACTTGCATTTTTGCTTATCACCACTACTAGGTGAGCACATCATTAGGTGAGTACGTCATTAGGTGAGCATATGAGATATTTACCTGCCCCCAGTTAGATTCCCTAATATTTCTTTTCCTGAATAGCTGACTTCTCCAGTGTATTTAAAGGCTAATACACTGAGAGCCATCATGTTAAACAAAGTAAAGATGACTGTGCACAACCTGCGTACCAACAGTAATGTAAGTGCTCAGAGCTATGTTCCAACCACCAAAAAAGACCCCAAAAGAAAACCCAAAATCCCCAAACAACTCATATAGCTAACATTTTTGCTTACTTAAATAAAGTAGTACCTAATAGCCTCCAACAAACACCTGAACATATTCACTATGCTTGTTCTGAACACAGTTAAAAAGCATTCAAAAAAGGCTCCTGAAGTTAAGTTCCTATTTGTGTAAATCCCCTTCCTCAGCGGCTGCAGACCAATGAGAAGTGATAGCAGCTCTCTTCTGGAGCTACAAGGAGTTGCACGGGGATGCAAAAGGTTAGCTATATAGCACTGAACGAAACAGCTCTATCTTGTGCACTGGGTTCATGCTCAGATGGGACTTGCAGCTGGCACAGAGGAGCTGAGCTGTAGCGGTTCTCACTCAAGCCACTCCCCTGTAATGTTGTCCCTCAGCCTCTTGCAGTTCCCTGGCCTTCTTCCTTGTTGGCTCAGGGAGCAGGAGGCACGGCAACACTATTTATATATAAACCAGCTACTGCATAAGCAGCAAATCCAACTACTGAGCAGCCCGTGGTTGCTTTGTCCAGCAAAACTTCATGTACTCAGAAGAATGAGTGTCAGATTAAATGGGCATGAAGGCTTGAGCTCAGGAAAGCACCTCTGCAGATCACACACAACCACAAACCACAGAAATCCTAAAGGCAGGTTAGTGCAACTTTGTGAAATCAGATACAATTAAGCATCCAAAAAAGTACAATAAATGTGCTGAGCATGTTAAAGGCCATCAGGTATGCTGACAGCTTTTTCCACCAATTTCCTGCCATTGCCTTAATACAAAATATCATGGTATGAATGAATATATGAAAGGATAAAAGATTTTTTTTTTTAATTATACCAAGTAATAGCAAAATATCATTTTACTAAGCCAGATGTACTATATGCCATTTAAACATGGAATTGACATTGCAGTAGGAATTCTAGCATGACTGTGTAAAGCACTACGGGACATGCTAGAAGAAAACACTACTTTTATTATGCATTATCTCATAAACTAGACTACTGTAGTTAATGCAAATATCTGTAAACTACCTGTTAATGTGCACGGAACAATTATTTACATTCCTTAATTAAATAAACCCAGCTATAATATTACATAAAGTAGTTAAGGTCTCTTTTGCAAATAACTATGAACTAAAATGGCTGGACTTTGTAATAAAGTTATGTCATGGGTTCAGCAGCAGCAGTCATTTTTCTTTAAGCAGTAGCTGGTGTAGCACTGTGTTTTGGATTTTTA